>ML778098.1:2289183-2300936 GCA_009831015.1 Picea engelmannii | reverse complement strand
TGGCCTAAAGCCGACATAAATAAAATAACATTACTAATCTAAATCACAACTAATGGCCTAAAGCCGACATAAATAAAATAACATTACTAATCTAATATGCCCCAATTAAGTGGTAATGAGCCAATATTAGGGCTTAACAATTCCAGCACTCTATCTTTCCAAGTCTGGATTTGGATCTACCCTTCCTAGAATTCCCACGGTTCCCTGAGCCCTTTCCTCTATCCTTTTGTCTTCCTTGTTCTCCATGTTCAACGCATTTCCTGATGTCTCACATGTGCTTTTTCTCGCATTTCCTCACTAAGGATAACACCAACAACATTATCAAATTTTAAAGTATTTGAACTAGAGACAAAGTTACTTACAGCCATGACCAAGCCATTCCATATTTCTGGCAATGTGCACAAGATTAGAAGAGCCCTGACCTCATAATCAAATTCCACTTTTACATAACTTAGTTGATTAGTAACCACATTAAAATCATTTAAATGATCTGCAACAGACCCACCTTCCGACATCTTCATATTAAATAATCTTTTCATGAGAAATGCCTTATTGGATGTCGAGGGTTTTTCATACAATTTGGCCAATGCGTCCATCAAACACTTTATTGTCTTTTCTTTGGAAATATTGAAATCCATCGACACTATCAGGCTCAGTCGTATTGTTCCTAGAGCCTTTCTATCAAGAATCTCCCATTCTTAGTCCTTCATGGCCGTCAGCTTCTTTGCTATTCTGCCCAATGGTAGGAATAGATCCTTCTGATATAAATAGTCTCCCATCTGCATCTTCCATAACTGGTAGTTTTGGTCATTAAATTTCTCAACCCTAAACTTTCCATCTTCCGACATTGCTCCCACTCGAACCAGGAACCCTTTTTTCCTGTGAGTTACCTTTCGCTCTGATACTAGTTGTTCGAAAAAAAAGACTGTGGAGCAATAAAATAAAACAAATGCGGAAACAAAAAATAGATAATACACAATACAACAGAGACACAGATTTATGTGGTTCACCCAGTGTGGGCTATGTCCACCAGAGAAATTGCCAAGTCCTTCCTTTATTATTATCCAGCATATGAAGGGATACAACCTACAACAAACCCGATGTAACTTCCTCGTCTTTCTCTCACAGTATACTATCTCATGATACAATATTCACCATCGACCATAGCCGCAATACATTTTCCTCATAAAAGAGGGTTGCCTTCTAGGGAAAAAAACCCTAACATAATTTCTACCGTTAGATCTGCGACCTTATAATGAACGGTCTAGATTTACAATGAAATTACAATATACATTTACAAGGCATTTTTTCCTTCGGGGGCTTTGCCCCCACACCCCCATCGAGGGACGCTGCCCTCGAACCCTGACTTGCCCCCAGACCCCCCGAACCCCGTAGACTGGGTACCCCCCCTCTGCACTCCCGCACGTGGAAGAGTGTACATACTTCTGGGGTATAAATACTTCATGGGGTATAAACACAGCTAAAAATAAAAGACCTCTGAATCAAGAATATAATCAGGCTCCACAACCAACATCACGTAGGTAGAATAATATGTTTTCCATGTAATACAGGTCGATATTAATAAATAAAGCCTAGGAATAAGGTGAATAAGTCAAATGTAAGGAGACCTAATATAAACTTCCACTTCTCGAATGATCTTCCACTAGATTGTCCTTTTGGGTAGATAGATTTAGTAGAAATAGGAGTCAAGGGAATGAAAAATATTTGTCTTGAAAATTATTGTAATAGATATTTTCTCTACTGGAGGTTGCCCCCTCGAAGAGTCAAGTGAACATTGCTTTTGTTTCAATAAAGGCATGAATTTGATGTGTTATTCTCTATATTTTGTTGTTTCATTCACAATCCTTCTGATCTTCTTGTTTTTGTTCAATATAACATTACTAGGTACTTAACAAGGGGTATCAGAGTACTTTCGTGGGAAGGAATTGTGGGTAAATTGTTTCTAGGGTAGAAACGTATTCATGTGTCTTTAAGCTACAATGATCTATGGTTAAGTGTATAAATTCGCATTTAGGGAAATATACATGCATGAAATACAACAGGTTTTTAAGATCACATTATTGGACACCCTTGTAACCCCTATTGGTACCCTTTCTAGTGGTAGCGCAATAGAAAACACATGTATATGGACTAGCCTAGGCATATTGAAACACGTTGTAGATCCACTATTCAATCGTTTGATTGTTATAGTTCCACCAAGAGCAACACTTTGGAAGATACTCTCTAGTACTTTGGTAATCAGGTAGTACAACTAAGGTTATGGTTTATCCTCCTTAGTTGGTTCCCTGAGATATTGGGTCAAGTACTACTATTCAACCCCACACATATATTAGAGAGCTATAGCATAAGGAAAACCCTTGTCTGTAGGAACCCTGAAAAACACTAACCCTTGGGACAAAATAAAAACACACAAGGAACATACAAGATCTATTGTCGTGCAACCTTTCCTTCTACATTCTGGTTAAAAAATTACTACACATTTCTTCCTGTTAAGAATTTGGGAATTTCTCCACTGCAATATTATTCAGATTGGAGTATAATTCCGCAGGAGTAAAAAAAAAATAAAAAAAATTGCGGTTTGTGCGTACCATTATTTGAGACGTATCCCATTGGATTCGTATTTTGTCCCTGATCGCAACGATAACTTGCATTTTTCATCCTTTTTTTCCCTTTGGTCCTGACCCCCTTACTTGGGACCTATCCCATTAAATTCCTCTTTTCACCCCGATCGTTGTGATACCCTTCTCCTATAACACATTTTCTGTGGGGAACCACCAACCCCCTTATTGTACCCCCTTTCACCATGTACCACACCCATAGCCAATATTTTCAAGAACACCTCAATACCTTGTCCTTTGATTTCTCGATGGCCCAAAGGAATTGCGACAACTTAATGCTAATATTTCCACCATGAATTCCTCGATGAACTCCACCAGAAACTCCAAAATGATAGACCTAAAAAATGACATGGAAAGACAACTCAAATCCTTTGTGAGCCAGATATTAGTGAAACTAAATTTCCCTAGAGTCCTACCCTCATATGACTAGCCTTTGCATCACGAAGGAGATACTTCCTCCACTTCCTAAAATTTTCCATTGAATCACTTTCAACATGACCTACTCCTTCCTAGAGTTGATGTGAACAAATTTTATGGCTCAAAACCCACAGGATGGATCACCCAATGGAATATTAATTCTCTTTGCATGAAATTACAAATGAGTTGGAGAAACTTCATTATGGTGTTCTCCATTTGGATCATGAATGTTGGAAATTGTGGAAATGGTGTAAAAAGGCACACAAAGGGTATGTGTCTTGGACATAGTTTATTGTAGAGATTTATGACCGCTTTGACACTGAAAACCATCACTTAGGTTGGTTGACCAAGTTGAAACAAACTAGCTCAGTGGAAGCATTTATAGCTTCCTTTGAGAAATTATCTTTCAGAATGGAGGGAATGATGGATGATTTTTTCACATAATGCTTTATTAGTGGCCTACAAGATGAAATATGTGCCCATGTACTCATGGCTCACCTACAGAATTGGTTGGAAGATACTAATGGGCCAAAGAATAACAACAAGTAGTCTCATCCAAAACTAGAAAAACGCCCTTTATTCCTCTCCCTAAACCCACCCTTCCTGCCCCTCCCGACACTCCTCTCAAGATTCAGAAATGTACTCGGTCTGAAATGGATGAACGCCAACATAAGGGTCTTTGTAACAATTGAGATGACGAGTATTTTCAAGGGCACAAGTGTAAGAAACATAAGATTTTTATGGCTATGACTGATGATGTTTCTGAAGAAGAGTTTGATATTTATCATGTACCCGATATACCCCCACCAATTGATCTTAATCCACGCTCTAATCCACTCTATGTTGAACCACTAATTTCCTTGAATGCACTCACTGGTTTCTTTACTCCCCAAACCCTCAAGCTAATTGGCTACATTAAGAACCGACAAGTCATCATTCTTGTTGACAATGGCATAACCCATAATTTTATTCATCACCTCATTTCCCAAGAATTCAATTGTTATATCCATCCAGCTAATGATTTCAAAATAATGATTGCCAAAGGTGCTTCCCTAAAATGTGGAGGGAGTTTTGAAAATTTTCTCCTACAAATTGCTCAGTACGACGTGAAATCACATATGTTTTCTATTAAAATGGGTGGTTGTGACATTGTACTTAGTGTTGAATGGTTACGCAGTATCATCCCTAACACTGTGGATTTGAAGAAATTAACCATGCAATTCCAGTAGGAGGGCCAACAACACCAGTTCCAAGGCATCCCAGCAAGGTCACCAGAGATCATCACTTTGCATTGAATGTAAAATCTCCTCAGAAAAGGTTATTCTGGCATTATTTCCCAACTTCATTCCATTCAGGTGGTTGACACACTGACTCTCCATCTCGACCTCTAATATATCATCTCCCAAACCCAAGTTGTTTTTTAAACCCCCTGGGGACCTTCCCCTTCTTGAGGTGTCCATGAGCATTCCATTCCTCTCATTTCAGGTAGTCTTCCTCCAAATGTTCACCCTTATCATCATACCTTCACCTAGAAAAATGAAATTGAGAATAATATTCAAGAATTGATATAATTTAGTGTCATTCATCCTAGTATCATCCCCTATTGTTTTCCAGTCATCATGGTACTCAAGAAATAAGGTACCTGTCAAATGTGTCATGATTTTCATGCCCCCAACAAACACACCATCAAAGAGAAATTTCCCATTCTTGTCATTGATGAACTTTTTAATGAATTAGGTCGTGCTCAGGATTTCACCAAACTTGATCTCTGATCTAGCTACCACGAGATTCATATGAAAGAAGAAGGAAATCTCGAGACGTCATTCCAAACTCATGAGGATCAATATGATTTCTTGGTTATGCCATTCGACCTCTGTAATGCTCCCTCCACTTTTCAAAGTCTCATGAATCATGTCTTTGATTATTTCCTCTGTCAGATATCTTCATCTATAGAAAAACATGGAAATCCCATATTTCCCATGTGGATCAAGTTCCACAACTATTGTCACAGCACAAACATTTTCTTAAGCGGAATACATGTGATTTTCGAGCCTCTGAAGTTCATTACCTGGGACATATTTTTGCAAAGGATGGTCTCATGGTGGATCTAAATAAAATTGAAGATATGCAGGATTGGTCACACCAAAACACTCTTAAAATTATGTGTGGCTGCTTGGGTTTGACGAGCTATTGTTACAAGTTTGCTCATAATTATGGAAACATTGCAGCTCCCCTTACAACGCTCCTTAAAAAGAATGATTTCAATTGAACTCTAGTAATATACCATTCCTTCCAAGACTTTAAAGTAGCTATGTGAACTACTCTTATTTTGGCTCTCCCTAACTTCAACAATACATTTATACTTGAGTGTGATGCCTTAGGGAAAGGCATCAAGGTTTTCCTCATGCAAGATGGTCGACCTTTGGATTTAACCAGAAAACAATTTTCCACACACCATTTGGGCCAATCCACCTATTAAAATGAAATGTTGTCTGTTTTTCACGTTGTGGATCTCTGGTGTCCTTATATGTTGGGGAAGTGCTTCCAAATTGAAAATAGTCATCAAATCCTAAAGTATTTTTTGGAACAAATAATTTCTTCCCCGAAGCAACCAAAATGGGTAACAATGCTATTTGGATATGACGATGAGATCATCTACAAAAAATGAAAATAAAATGTGGTGGTTGATGCCCTTTATAGGAAATATGAAGAAGATGGGTCCCTCTTTTCCCTAGATTTCATTGTTGCAGATTGGGTTTAGGAGGTTCACTAGGAATGCTTGCAACATCCCAAAATTTCAAAATTGATCCAAACAATGCAGCAAGATCTGCAAGCCTCTCTAGGGTACTCATGGCGCCATGATGAGATTCATTATAAATGTAACATGTATTTAAGAAAATAGTGGAACCTTAGATCAATGGTGCTCTATGAGTTTCATGCTTCACCTACAACTAGGCATTACAGTTTTAGCAAAACATATGAATGGATCAAACGTTATTTTTTCTTAGACAATATGAAATAGGACGTTTGCACCTTTATTGCTTAATGTGATACTTATCAATGCAATAAGGGAGACAGTAAAAGCTCCAAGCACACTGCAAATAATTTCAATTCCACATAGTATTTCGACAGATATTTCTATCAAATTCAATATTGGGTTACCTAAATTAGGAAATAAGTTAGTCATCATGGTAGTTGTGGATTGTCTTTTCAAATATGTTATTTTCTTTTCTCCTCAACACCCATTCACAACATCCATTGTGGCTCAATTTGTTATGGATAATATCTTCGAACTCCATGGCAATCCCCATTCTATTGTTTCTGACCATGATCCAACTTTCACTAGCACTTTCTAGAAAGAATTGTCCCAACTCTACGGAACCTAATTACATATTATCCTGAGACTGATGGAAAAAATGAAGCGGTAAATAATTGTTTGGGAACCTATATGAGGATTTTTTCATCCGATAAAAAAAATCGGTGGGTTTAGTGGTTACCCCTCGTTGAATGGTGGTATAACACCTCTTACCATGCCACCCTCACATGACTCTCTTTGAAGCGGTCTATGGAAAAAATCCACCCTCATTTATATCATACATTCCCAGTTTCTCCATGGTTCAGTAGGTCAATCAAAATATTATAATATATGTCGCCATTCTCCATACTCTCAAGGAAAATTTGTTCATGGTTCATAATCACATGAAACAAAAAGAAAATCAGGGTTCTTCTGAACATGAATTTGATGAAGGGGACCATGTGTTTATTCATTTGCAACCTTATAAGAAGAATTCACTCAAATCCAAACACTATCAAAAACTTGACCCCCAATTTTATGGTCCTTATCATATTCTCAAGAGAGTTGGGTAAGTGGTGTGCCAATCAGAGTTTCCCACTTACTCTAATATCTACCCTTTTTTTCATGGTTCCTGCTTAAAGGAAGTGCTCGACACTAGGTTCCAAACTCAAACCAGTCTACCTAAGTTGGATGAAGAAAGTTCCATTTGGTTGCACCCACAAGCAGTCTTGGGCCAATGTGATCATTTTCTTCACTGGCGCACTATCAAAGAAATTTTAGTTCATTGGAAGGACACATGGCTAGAAGATGCCACTTAGGAGCCAGCTACCATCCTACAATAATTTCCTCATCTCAAGCCTTGAGGACAAGGATGCTTTTTAAGGGGGAGGGAATGTTAGGGAACTAACCTCCCTAACCCCTCACATAGGTAAAATAATGAATTTTCCATGTAATAAAGGACAATATTAATAAATAAGGCCTAGGAATAAGGATAATAAGTCAAATGTAAGAAGGCCTAATAGAAGCTTCCACTTCTAGAAAGATATTCCTCTAAATTATTCTTTTGGGTAGATAGATTTAGTATAAATAGAAGTCGAGGGCATGATAAATATATTTTTTGAGAATTATTATAATAGAGCTCTTCTCTAGTGGAGGTTTCCCCCTCGAAGATTCAAGTGAATGTTGCTTCTCTTTCAATAAAGGTGTCATTTTGATGTGGTATTCTCTATATTTTGTTGTTTTATTGGTAATTCCTATGATATTCTTGTTTATGATCATTATAACATAAACATGTTCTTAAAATTAATGCATGGATGCCTTGCTACGCTTCTCATACTTCATTGCTACAAGTGTCTTCTACCACTGCCACAAGTCATCAAAATTGTCTAAGCGTTGGACTGTTGTATTTGAACTACCATTTCGATACTCGAAATATTTTCTTCATGTGTTGGCACACTACATGCCTCCACTTCTTGAACAAGTTAGGTGATCAATCCAAGTTCACACCAAATCTGTGAAAGTGTACCTCCCCATGACTATACATATTTTTTTTCCATGTGCCAATCACTTCATCCAACTCCAAAGAGAAAGGAAAGTGTCTCTCCTTGACCCACTACTACTTACATAATCAAACATTTATCAAGAATATATTTTGCATATCCAAACCTATTGTATGCTTTGGTTCATCCACCCAACAATATTGAACCACGATAAGTTCTCCCCTCACCCTGCTATTCTACAATGTAACTCTAAGGTGAAGTCATCTGTGACAACTTAACTCCACTACCTACCTCATGGAACAATTAGCCAATATACTTTCTTTACACAAATCATTCCATATCCAAGTTTTTGAAGAATCATAGAATAACCATGTGTTCTACATTCAACTGACTATGCCCTTGTGACTCAGTATGCATTCAAATACACAACTCTCACTTCCTTTCCTGAAACTTTGTACATTATCGATCTATATTATTGAACATGAAACGTTCGAAGAACCACACATCTAAACCACCATTTCACCATTACTGCAGTCAGTCATGCTACTTCTCCCCATGCCTCGATATGATCAAACATACTTGACTATGCTACCCAAGGCAAGAGGTGTGCATGCATAGGTGCTCTTTTCATGTTGCAATCTAGGTTGTCTACACAATTATCCAATTTCCTAATTTCACCATCTACTTTGTTGTGAAATATGTTATTACTTCCTCCCATCATCACACCTAGCTCATGTCACATCCAAGTTATGTGAAAATTCATGAAAATTAGTGCATGTCTATCACATATGTGACCAACCAAATACACACTCTAAACTCATCTTGTAAATTGTAGGATCCTTGGGCTTCCTCGTCATAGCCACAACCATGCCCTTCATGGCACCATGGTTCACTCACAATTCTTCCCAAGTCCACTATGAGCCTAGATTCATGTTCAATCTCCCATAATCTCCTTCACATGTATATGAACTACTCGAAGTGTGAAATACTTGTACATCCATCAATTGTCATCGCAATACCAATTCATTCATGCTCCACTCCAACCTATTTGTGCGATCCTTCGATATATGTAATTCAACAACTATTTCACAAGTGTCTCAATATACTATCCAAAGTTCTCCAAGGAAAGCAATTCATCATTGCACATGTTCATCTCTTAGAATGAACCAACTTGCCTCTACCCAATTCATTTTGTCCTCTGTATTTCCATTGCAATGATTAAGTCATCACATTTTGACTCAATAAAACTAGATAAGGCACCCATGATACAAGGAATCTCAACCAACCTCTAAAACAAAGCATGCATCTCACTATATTCTTCATCACAACAAGCCCTCCAACATGCCTCATAAAATATCTAGACAACAATCCAAATTGTCTCTATGTCTACAACCAAATCTTCCCAAGTCCCCTTCTTGAGCTCTCCCAATCAAGTTTCCCCAAGTCTTCATCTACATCACCCAAACCACGATACTTCAAACCTTTCCTTGAATCTAATGAGGATCAAAACACTTCAGATTCCCCCAATTTTGTGATGGAAATAGGTTGCACTTGTATTCCACAAACTCTCCCCATCTCTCGTCAAAGAAACCAATGCAACAACTCAGATCTTGCAAATAACTCAAAAAAAGCATGCCCATTCACGAAATATCTGGTAACCCCATGGTTCAAGTAATCATTCTTTTGTAGGTATGCAACTCACCCCAAACCACCAAGTCCGATGGAAAAATGATCCTCCTTGCTATGGCTAGAGAGTAAGTTCATCCCCATCAAAATATAGCTAAGTAAAAAACAAGGATGCATCCAAGTCACCACCCTTCAACTGAACTTTTTGTCCAAACCTTGGTTATCTTCATGACTAAGGAACCAATATCCCCTTTCTCACATTGTAATGTCAACATCTTGTTGCAACCCAAGGTCTGCAACAACCTGACCCAAATATTGCATATGGTGAAGCCTCGTATGTACATGTCTCGAAATGGTGCTCCTAAAATTTATGCACCATGTCTTCAACTCAGATATAGAATATGAAAAACTATATCTATTTCACTCTCTCCATGCAACTGACTAAACCCATTTTTACTTCCCTATCACCTCCCGTCCCTGTTTTCTTTTGCCTCAGGAAACCATGCACACACCACTGATTGTTAAGTCATATTGTTTTTAAACGAATTGCATAACCTTGCGAAGAGTTACCTCATCCAAATTATATGATCATTGTACAAAAACCAACTGACTCAACTATTTTTCTTGGTCATGCAAGACACAAAGGTTTCATGGTGAAAACATGCTCAGCCAACTACACTATGGCCCAAACCATGCTCAGATACCTACTTTCATAAAGGTGACAGTGGTGAAGAGATCACCAAACCATCCACCAAATCATCTCTACATAGTCCACTCTGAAGTGCAATTTGTCATGTCCTCTTATCCCAATTGTTAATCTTCCACAATCTACTCAGAGATCCAATATGGTGTAAAAAGTTGAAATCTAGGAAATTGAATTAGATTTCCAAATATATAACTTTTATTTACATAAATTGTGAATAGTTGTGAAAAATTTGAGGTTTTCTAACAAAGGTATGTTATTTTACAAGAAAAATATAAGGTATATGTCTCTGTTAGTGCAGGCGTGGAGTAATGTAACGATGGAATTTCCTTGAAAACAATTTTATAGAAAATCCATTGTTTATGTATTTTTTCAAAATTTATAATATTAATTTTATAATTTTTTTTAAATTATGAAATCAATGTATCCTTAAAATTACAATACTTGAACTTAGTATATGTCATGAGAGTCTTAACGTTATCAAACAATTTTATTTTTTTTAGATTGTATATATCGATCTCTTTGATATATAACTTATCTTAAAAATGGTTAAGCTAATAAAACGTTATAGCATAAATAAAAGATCTATGAATTTTAGGATTATGATATATCTCAAGAAAAAAATACATTAAAAATAGTAAACAATATTAATCCTTTTAAAAACTTGTATATTTGGAATATGCATAGTCAACTCTACTTGTGTTTGTAGTTTCATCGGTAACAAATCTTTGTATCCAATAGAAAAATAACTTCAAAAATAGAGATATAGAGAGGCATTCATAAAAATGTTATTTTTAATGTATTTTCAGAACAAACCACTAGATTTATCATCATGAACTTAAATCTAAGGTGGCCAACTAAACAAACACATACACTAGTGTTGTCATTCTAACCCCAAAAAATTTGAAATGGAACTAATGCACACACTCCTAAGAATGTGCATTTTCTCTAGCAACATGCATGTGATATAGGATCGAGCACACATTCTTGGAATGCATGTGTACTCTTATGGCTAAGTTTCAATCTCTCTTTATCTCCCCTCTCCCTCTCCCCTTCTCTCAATCCCTTCCCCTCTCTCCTTCCCTCACTCTCTCTCTCATGCATTCACTCTTTCTGCCACTCTTTATTTCTCTTCCCTTATCTATCTTTAACTCCACACAATAATCTCATCTTCATTCGGGTTTTTTCCCTCGCACTATTGCCTCTTCTTTTTATTTCTCCTTTCAAACCATCACTTATAGACTCTCAAATTAGGGCTAACAAAACAATGTTCACTAGTTGAAGAATAGAATGTGATAAAATTGAGATCCAATATTGACTTCGAAATATCATAGAAAAAATCATGTTCATTATTGACAGTGTACTTAAAAAGTCTTTTTTTTTATGCAATATCATTGTTTGTTTCCATGAAACTATGCAATAAATATCAATATGGCTTTAAAAGATATGAAATAATTAGTCGATCCATGAAAACGTACTCCTTGAACATAGAAAATGTGAACTCGATGATTTGTGACTCTCTCAGTCTCTTCCTCCTTCCCTCCCTCCCTCTCTCTCTCTCTCTCTCTCTCTCT
>ML778098.1:2277310-2287751 GCA_009831015.1 Picea engelmannii | reverse complement strand
CTCTCTCACGCACACACACACCTAGTCCTCTCTTCTATTAACTTTAATGTATACTTTTCCCTCTTGGACTCATTGTATCCCCCCCACTCTCTCTCTCTCCTGTACTCTCCAACTTTTTATCTTTACCTCTCTCTATTTCCTTTACATCTCTCTTCCCCTTCTCTCTCTCTCTCTCTCATTCATACAATGGTCTCCACCACCACTCCCTATCCCCCTATCTCACTATTTTTTCTCTCACCCGTTCTCTCCCACTCCACCCTCTCTCTCTTACTCCATCCATTTATCTCCATCCTCCCTCTCTCTCTCTCTCTCCCTCCCTCTCTCTCTCCTCCCCATCCCTCCCTCCCTCTATACTCCCATCTCTCCCCCACCTCTCTCTCTCTCTCTACGTCCGGTAAGTCTCACTATCCCTCTATCTATTCCCCTCTTTGTCTCTCTTTCTCTTTATCTCCCCCCCTATAGAAATCTCTCCCTCTCTTCCTCTTTCCCTCTCTCTATTTACCCCACTGACACAGTCGCATCCTCTGCCTCGGCAAAGACCTCTACACTGACCTCCTAGTCTTAAGGATCATTCTAATTCTAACTTCGAGACATAGTGGCTCCTTCGATTCTCCACTGGAATCTCCTTTAAAATTGACCCACAGGTCTTTTCTACTCCTCGCAGCCTCTAGGCCTGGTCACTGTTCTCTTCATGACAAAAGAATAGAAAATTGGGTTTCGGGGTTTTCAAATTCCCAATGTCACAACCTTTTCTTTCCCAATTTCCCGATCTCCAATATCTCGATGTGTTATAAATTATGTTATCCCTCGGGGCTAGGATCATGGTCCACACGACCTCCTTTCATATGACCTCGATCCTACCACCTTTAGGGACTTCAGGGTTTTTGATATTGAAATGTAGGCGACCTCATGTCCTTCAGATCCACGATTCTCTGAATCGTAATATGACGTCACTAGGAAGCCCTTCCACTGTGAAACACAATCAATGGCCATGATCATCTACTAAAATCAACGGCTCCGGATCTCCCTTGGGACTTCGCGATTTCAAATGCCGAAATGCTTTTGTCTTCAATTTCCCCGATCTCTCAAATGTCGATTTCCCGATATGACATTTCTTTCGGGACTTTTTCGAAAGTCGTGATTGTTGCCATACGTCCTCAAGGATGGATGGTCCTCATTTGCTTCGAGGTTTTTACTGTAGAAATTCCCGATCCCCCGATATGACAAGATGACGTTAGTTGGGCCCCACAACGTAGCTTTCCTCCCCATCGGGATTTCAAACTTTGCAACTCCGAAATGCGAGAGTTTCCTATCTTCAGGATCCGTGAAACGCCAAACCCTGACTTCTTCAGATATTCCGACACGTGTCGCAAATGGATGGATGGTTCAGATCGAACCTCAGACTTCACCAAATGCAAAGTCAAACCACTCACTTATATGAGTCCCAATGACTGAATCCATGATTGAGTGATCACACGTCACGTGTCCTTCCTGAGATCCATGGCTGTGATCCTCTCATTGTTTCGCGACTCAAACAGTTTCAGACTCTTGGCTTCTAAACTCCCGATATGTCGATGGCTCTCGATTTTTCCACCTGTCCCAACAGATGGATGGCTTTGAATTGTTTGGGATTTTCATGATGGATTTACCCGATCTCTTGTCCACGGGATTTCCAATTTCGCGAACCCCGACACCTCGATATCCCAATACTTTTTGGGGTTTTCACTCTGCTCACGGGGATTTAAACCCTGTGCAACTACTGTCAAATTAGATGACTGATAGGTAACTGGGTGATGATCCAACGACTCACGATCCCTAGAGCTTGGACTCCAGACGCAGCCGTAACCTCCTCGCTTCTTTGTCAGATCAGATGGCTGGCAGGATTTCGCTAATCCTCTACACAAGATTATGACCATCTGTTTCTTCCTCCTTGATGGTTTCAACAAAGTGAACCAAGGACTCTTCCTCAGATTTATCCACTTACGCCAAAAAATCCAAATGCCTTCTAATCACTCGGTCTCCACCAACTCCTTGTCTTGCCTTCAATAAGTTTAAAGGCTTTATCCCTCTTGAGCTCTCTCACAACTTTGAGTCTTAAAGAAGACCCTTGCACGCACTCCTTGCGGCAACCTCCAAACACTTGAAGTGTTAATTGTTCTTCGACCTTGTGCATGCTCTGCAGCAATGGCCTCTCAATAACTTCTCAGGTTTCAACCCCTAGTTTTAAGCTTTGTCTATGCACACCTTGCACGACTCCTGTGCTTGACTACACCTCTTGTGTGAATATGAGAACAACCGCTATCTCTCCTGAGCTTCAGAGACAAACCTCTGACCCCTTTTTGTCAACGCACTCCTTGTGGACAATTCAACTGCACTCCTAGTAGGAACTCTTGCTCATACAAAGAAACAATTGAAACTCATTTCACTTCCCTTTCCTCACAGATTTCAAACATTTAACTAGAAATCATTCATACATAGCATAAAAGAAATTGTATGAAAGAAAGAGAAAAAAATTCATGAGCATAACATTTAAAGATGCATACACAGAGAAGATATGAAAACCATGAGTCTGAATCACAACTTCTTTGTATTAATTCAGAACTTATGTACATGGAGTATGCTACACATCTCTCTTCTCTTCCTCCTATGCTCATAATCATGCCCCCTCTTACAATACACAATGAGGGTGTCTATATCCGTTTTCCCTCCACTCCTAAAACTATCTAATCAGAGAATTCAAAGCTACCTACTGGCATAAATGCTTTCTACCTACTATGGATGAGTTCAGATCACTCAAGGTCCTTTACAATATATAAGTATGCCTCTCCTTAACTATCACATTTAAGTTTGGCACATTCAATCTTCAAAAGTTTTAAACAATTTATCATGTTCTCAAAATGTGTTGGCACTTGCCCCACACTCGCTTGACATTAGCGATGCTCCTGCATCATACTCGTTGGGTTGAAAATTTTCATGGGCTCCTGTCCATGAACTCTCTCACGGTCTGTCCATGCTTTTGAATGAATGCATCATTCTCCCAGCTGGCATCTTCAACTAGATGTCCCTTCCACTTGACCAAGTATTCAAAGTATTGTGTTCTTCTGGTCTTCTTGCCAATTCTTTTGTCTACTATGCTTTCTATCTGTGGTTTTTCTACAACTGGCATCTGCTTTTGCCACTAAACCTGTGACTGTTCATCGTTTCTTCCTGCTTCCTCATCTTTATATGGGTACAAATTTGAGACATCGAATATAGAAGAAATTCCGATCCCATCGGGTAATTCAATCTCATACGCATTTGCCACAAATTTCTTCAAGACCCTACATGGTCCAATTTTCTTCATCTTCAGTTTGTTATATGTCCCTCTTGGGAACCTCTCCTTTCTCAAATGTGCCAGAATCAAATCACCAACTTCAAACTAAATTTGTCTTCTGTGCTAATCTGCTCTTCGCTTATACTCCTGGCTTGAATTCTGCAATCGCTCCTTCACCTAGCTATGAATTTCCTTCATCGCTTCTACGAAATATTCTGCACTAGCGCTCCTAGTTCCATTCATCTCTGTATCCCTCAACTCAGAAATCCCTCTCGGCTGTATGCCATAAACAATCTGAAATGGAATCTATCTTGTACTTTTGTTAACTGAGTCATTATAAGCAAATTATGTTTGTGGTAATATGTTGTCCCACTGGTTGTGGTGTTCTTTCACCAAGCTTCTCAACAAGTCTCCTAGACTTTTGTTCACCACTTTTGTCTGTCCATCCGTCTGAGGATGATAAGGTGAACTAAAATACAAGTTAGTTCCCAGCTTCTTCCATAAGGTCCTCCATAAGTGCCCTATGAACTTAGTGTCTCAATCTGAAACTATACTCCTTGGTAAGCCATGAATTCGAATGACTTCTTTGAAAAATGGATTCACAATGTGAGTTGCGTCACTGGTTTTCTAACATGGAATGAAGTGTGCCATTTTTGAAAATCTATCCACCACCACAAAGATTGAGTCAAAGCCTCTTTATGTTCTAGGAAACCCCAATATAAAATCCATGCTAATTGCATCACACGGTCTCTCTGGTATGGGCAATGGTTGATAGAACCCTGCATTTTGCTTCCTTCCCTTCGAATGCTGGAAAATTTACATCTGTCCACAAATCTTTTAACTTCTTCTCGCATTCTCGGCCAAAACTATGACTCATTTATCTTTGCGAACGTCTTGTCATGACCAAAGTGCCCTGCCAATCCTCCATTGTGTTTCTCCTTCAGCAAATTCTCCCTCATGGACCATTTTGGAATACAAAGTTGATTTCCCTTAAACAAAAATCCTTCTTGGATCATGTATTCTATCCATTTTCTTTTATCTCTGAGAACTAGATTCTCATTTGCTTCATAAGCCTCCTTAAAATCTGGATCATCTCTGTACATGTCCCTGAGATCTTCAAAACCCAATGTTTTGACCTTGAACTCCTGCAACAGCAAACACTTCTTGCTCAAAGCATCAACAACTTTGTTAGTAGTACCAGAAATATGTTTAATCACAAAAGTGAAATTTTTCATATATTCTACCCATTTAACATGTCTTTGATTCAAATTTTCCTATTGAGTCACAAACTGCAGTGCATGATTGTCACTGTATAAGACAAATTCTTTGGGAATGAAGTAATGCCTCCATTTCTTCAAGGCCTGGATGATAGCATACAACTCTTTGTCATATATGGAGTACTTCACCTTCGCTTCATTCAGCTTCTTGCTGAAATATGCTATCGTTCGGTCTTCTTGACTTAAGACTGCCCCTATTGCAAATCCACTTGCATCGCATTTCACTTGAAATGTCTTTTGGAAATCCGGCAACACCAGAATTGGTTGTTCCATAATCTTCCTCTTCAATAGATTAAAACTCTTCTCAGCCTCTTCTATCCAGTGAAAAGACTTATGTCTTTTCTTCACTGTATCCATCATCGGTGCACTAATTCCATTGAAATTCCTGATGAACTTTCGATAGAAACTAGCTAATCCGTGAAAACTTCTCACCTCAAATATGTTCTTCAGTGATGGCCAATTCTTGATCACTTCCACCTTATCTAGATCCATCATTAATTTGTCTGCAGAAATAACAAATCCCAAGTAAATGAGCTTTGTTTTCATGAACAAAGATTTCTTCATGTTTATCAACAGCTTCTCTTCCTATAATCGTTGCATCACTATAGCCAAATGCTTCAGATGTTCTGCTACTATTTTACTGAAAATCAATATGTCATCCAAGTACACAATGAAAAATTTCCCAATGAATTCTTTCAGGACTTCATTCATCATCATCATGAAAGTACTTGGCGCATTTGTTAATCCAAACGGCATAACAAGCCATTCATACAACCCTTCTTTAGTCATGAAGGTTGTTTTCCATTCATCACCTTCCCTCATACGAATCTGGTGATATCCACTTTTCAGATCAATCTTTGAAAAATATTTTTCTCCACTCAAGCAATCCATCAAATCATCCATCCTTGGAAATGGAAATCTATATCTAATGGTTATCTTGTTGATCACCCTTGAATCAGTACACATTCTCCAACCTTCGTCTTTCTTTGGACTGAGTACTGTTGGAACAACACATGGGCTCAAGATTTCTCTAACCAACCCTTTGTCCAACAACTCCTGGACTTGCCTTTTGACCTCCTCATTCTCTTGCAGTGTCAACATGTACACGACTTTATTTGGAAAACTATCTCCTGGTATGAGATCAATATGGTGGCTCACACTTCTGATTAATGGCAATGAATGAGGTAATTCGTCCACTACTATATCAGCAAACTCTCCCAGCAGTTCTTGAACCTCTTCTGGTAGATCATCTATCCGTGTGCTAGTCAAAACAATCATTAGCTTCCTGACCACAATGAATTGTGGTTCCTCCTTCTTCTTCACCTCACTTCCCACTCATGAGAAGTACAGTGTTACTTACCTCCGGTTTCACTTCCTTATCCTTGATTGGAAGTAACATATGAGTTCTCCCATTCTTTTCTAGGGTGTATGTGTTCATCTTCCCATCATGAATCACATTTATATCATATTGCCACGGTCTACCCAACAATAGATGACAAACATCCATAGGAATAAAATCACATAATATCTTATCATTATATCCTCCTATCTTAAATTCAACTAAACATTGTTTAGTGACATT
Source organism: Picea engelmannii (assembly GCA_009831015.1). Taxonomy (NCBI): domain Eukaryota; kingdom Viridiplantae; phylum Streptophyta; class Pinopsida; order Pinales; family Pinaceae; genus Picea; species Picea engelmannii. The sequence continues at coordinate 2,281,579 of ML778098.1, read as the reverse complement.
TACCTGATGTCCTTTTTGTAGCCATGAAACTCTATATGGACTCAGATGTTCAATCATCTCCAGCTCTAGTTTTTCTACCATCTCTGTCGAAATGAGATTATTCGTGCTACCACTTTCTACAATGACCTTGCATACCCTGTCCTTGGTCTTACAAGCAGTCCGAAAAAGTCTGCTCCTTTGGGCTGAGCTCTCCACCTCCTCCTCTGGTGTCAAAATAACTTTTCGCATCATCAACGATCTTCCGCCTTCAGCATCTTCTGCCTCAACATCTCACTTATGTGCTTCGACGATGTGAGTCTCTCCACCCTCTTTCTTTTTATCTGGACATTCATAATATTTGTGTCCATTCTTTCCACACGTGAAGCATTTTATCACTCCACCTCTTCCTCTTCCTCTTCCTCTAGTACGAGGAAAAGTATTATTATCAACATAATATCCTCTTTGCTCAGTATGCTTTCCTCTCTGTTCAGCATATCTCCCTCGTTGTGAGATTCCACCTCTCTCAATTCGAGTCTGAGGTTTCTTCCAGTCCTCCTTGGGTTTCTGGTTTTTATCTTGGACAATTGATTTTCCCCTAGCTTGACTTCTACCTCGGCCTCTTTGACCCTGTTTTCGGCTCAACTTATCCTCAACCTTTAGATCCATTTGATAATCATATTCCACCGTTCAGATGGTTACCATGCTCATCTCATCCTGAATATCATACCTCGGGCCATTCATGTACCTAGCAACCTTTTCATCATCGCTTTCTCGATGACCTTCCCTGATGTTCAGCCTGTAGAATTCTTTAGTGTATTCTTTTACTATCATCAGCTTCTGTCTCAGGTTCTGCATTCTCCTAAACAGAGTAATCTAGTAATCCATGGGAATGAATTTTGCCTTCATCTTCGCGATCATTCTATCCCAACTCCTGATTTTCTTCTTGCCTCTGCAGCGTCTGTCAGCTTGTAGTTCATCCCACCACAATGTTGCATGTCCCTTCAATCTTGTGACAACATGCTTGACCTTCTTGTCTTCCTCGACATCTTCATAGTCAAAGTATGTGTCCAGGGCTCTAATCCAGTCTAGAATCTCCTCTGCATCCAGGTTTCCTTCATAAACTGGGATGTCCATTTTCGCTCTTGCACCCATTCTTGAAATAGCTCTGATCAAACGTTTGTTTGTTGCATCTTCGGCTACAACTTCTTCTTCATGTTCAGCCTCTATTTCACTTTCATAATCACTTAGATCCCCAGCACTGATTGTGCATCTTTGGGCTGTCTCCATGTCTTCGAGTCTGGCTCGTAGATCGCACATCTCTCTCTCCATGGCTGGATCAGTCATCTGCCGACCTCTTCTTCTCAGCATTTCCCTATCCTCTGGTGGATCGGGTGTCTGCTTGTCCCTCCTCCTTGGCGGTATGATGAAATTTTCCTTTTCCTTACTACAAAAAGCAAAGAATCCTTTATGTGTTATGATACCAAACCTGATGAAGTCGCACCCTCTGCCTCAGCAAAGACCTCTGCACTGATCTCTCGGTCTTAAGGATCGTTCTAATTCTAACTTCGAGCCGGAGTGGCTCCTTCAATTATCGACTAGAATCTCCTTTAAAATTGACCCACAGGTCTTTTCTGCTCCTCGCAGCCTCTAGGCCCGGTCACTGTTCTCTTCACGATAGAAGAATAGAAAATCGGGTTTCAGGGTTTTCAATTTCCCAATGTCAAAACCTTCGCTTTCCCGATTTCCTGACCTCCAATATCCCAATGTGTTATAACTTCTATTAGCTCTTGGGTCTAGGCTCATGGTCCACATGACCTCCTTTCATATGACCTCGGTCCTACCACCTTTCGGGACTTCGAGGTTTCTGATGTTGAAATGTAGGCGACCTCATGTCCTCCGGATCCTCAATTCTCGAAATCGCGATATGACATCACTAGGAAGCCCTTCCACCGTGAAACACAATCAACAACCATGATCGTCTACTAAAATCAACGGCTCCGTATCTCCCTCGGGACTTCACAATTTCAAATGTTGAAATGATTTTGTCATCAATTTCCTCGATCTCTCGAATTTCGATTTCCCGATATGACTTTTCTTTCGGGACTTTTCCGAAAGTCGTGATTGTTGCCACGCATCCTCAAGGATGGATGGTCCTCGTTTGCTTCAGGGTTTTTACTGTGGAAATTCCTGATCCCCCGTTACGACGAGATGACATCAGCTGGGCCCCACAACGTAGCTTTCCTCCCCATCGAGATATCAGACTTCGAAATTCCGAAATGCGAGAGTTTCCTATCTTCAGGATGTGTGAAACGTCGAACCCTGACTTCTTCAGATCTTTCGACACGCGTCCCAAATGGATGGACAGTTTAGATCAAACCTCAGACTTTGCCAAATGCAAATTCAAACCACTCACTTATATGAGTCCCGATGACCAAATCCCTGATTGAGTGATCACATGACACGTGTCCTTCCTGAGATCCACGGCTATGATCCTCTTGTTGTTTCGCGACTCAAAGGGTCTTGGACTCTTGGCTTCTAAACTCCTGATATGTGGATGGCTCTCGATTCCACCACCTGTCCCAACAGATGGATAGCTCTGAATTGTTCAGGATTTTCATGATGGATTTACCCGATCTCTTGTCCACGGGATTTTCGATTTCCCAAACCTGACACCTTGATATCCTGATACTTTTCGGGGTTTTCACTCCGCTCACGGGGATTTAAACCCTGTGAAAATCCTTTCAAATCGAACGGCTGATGGATAACTGCGTGATGATCCAACGGATCACGATCCCTAGATCTTGGACTCCAGACATAGCTGTAACCTCCTCGCTTCTTTGTCAGATCGGACGGCTGGCGGGATTTTGCTAATCCTCTACACAAGATTCTGACCATCTGTTTCTTCCTCCTTGATGGTTTCAACAAAGTGAACCAAGGACTCTTCCTTAGATTTATCCACTTATGTCACAAACTCCAAATGCCTTCTAATCACTCGGTCTGTACCAACTCCTTGTGTTGCCTTCAATAGGTTTAAAGGCTTTATCCCTCCTGAGCTCTCTCACAACTTCGAGTCTTAAAGAATACCCTTGCACGCACTCCTTTCAGCAACCTCCAAACACTTGAAGTGTTAATCTCTCTTTGACCTTGCGCATGCTCTACAACAATGGCCTCTCAATATCTTCTCAGGTTTCAACCCCTGGTTTTAAGCTTGTTCTATGCACACCTTGCATGACTCCTGTGCCTGACTGCACCTCTTGTGTGAATATGAGAACAACCGCTATCTCTCCTGAGCTTCAGAGATGAACCTCTGACCCCTTTTTTTCAACGCACTCCTTGCGGAAAATTCAACTGCACTCCTAGCAGGAACTCTTTCTTAGACAAAGAAACAATTGAAACTCATTTCACTTCCCTTTCCTCTCAGATTTCAAACATTTAACTAGAAATCATTCATACATAGCATAAAAGCAATTGTATGACAGAAAGAGCAAAACATTCATGAGAATAACATTTAAAGATGCATACATAGAGAAGATATGAACACCATGAGTCTGAATCATAGCTTCTTTGTATTAATTTAGAACTTCTGTACATGGAGTCTGCTACACAGCTCTCTGCTCTTCCTCCTATGCTCATAATCATGCCCCCTATTACAATACACAATGAGGGTGTCTATATCTGTTTTCCCTCCACTCCTAAAACTATCTAATCAGAGAATATAAAGCTACCTACTAACATAAATTCTTTCTACCTACTATGGACGAGAGTGGATTGCTCAAGGTCCTTTACAATATATAAGTACGGCTCTCCTTAACTATCACATTTAAGTTTGGTGCATCCAATCTTCAAAAGTTTTAAACAATTTATCATGTGCTCAAAATGTGTTGGCACTTGCCCCACGCTCACTTGACGTTAGTGATGCTCCTCCATCACCCACTTCTCATCCTCTCTCTGTCTCCCTCAATCTCTCTCTCTCTCAATCTCTCCATCCCTCTCTATGCCCCTCTCTCTCTCCCTCTCACTCTCTACCTATCTATTTATCTCTTTACCTTTTAACTCTCTCTCTCTTTACCTCTATCTTCCTCTCTATATTCCCATATATCTCCACCTTCATCCATATCCATCACTCCTTTTCTCTCTCTCCCTCCCTCCCTCAATACCTCCCTCAGTTCCCCCCTGTACCTCCCTCCCCCCCTATATCTATCTCTTACCACCGTACCTTTCCCCTCTCCCACTCTCTCCTTTGTTCCCTCCCTCACTTGATTTCTCCCTCACTCACTCTCCCCCTCCCTC
>ML778098.1:2262513-2276282 GCA_009831015.1 Picea engelmannii | reverse complement strand
CTCCCCTTCTATAATTTTCTCCCTCTATCCCTCTCGCTATATACCCCACTCTTCCGCCTGCTCCGAAGGTTATAGAATAGGTTTTTTTTCAATGTGTTTCTTGTAAAAATGAATCGGTGGGGTCTTGAAACAGACGCATTAGTAAGTTAATATAATCAAATTCCCAAGTAATATAATATAATAAAAATTCCTCACACCTGAATATAATAAAAAAAGCTCGCTAGTGCAATTAAAACTAATGCACATTGGTTCCGCTTTTTTCATTGTATGCAGAACACCGATGCTTTTATAATTATTATGCACCAATTCCATGTGCTTCTCTTATGATGCACTAGTGCACTTAAGTATTTTTATGCCTAGAAGTGATTAGGTGACAGATAGCACCGATGTTCTTTAGGATCATTGTGTGTCATTGCAATTAAGTTACAATTATACCCATTGCTATAATGTTATTTAAAGACCCAGAGCGTTTAATATAGAATGTGCCCCAGTGTTTTTGTAATTAGTACATTCTGATATGTCAGAAACATTATTTCTAGTATGCATCGGTGCGTATAATATAGTAATGGCACTGGCGCGTAAATAATATTTATCTCTACGATGTCTATAATATATAGAACACACCGATATGATAAAATTATATAACGTACATATAAATGTGTCAATCATGAGCATTGTAAAATTTTGAAACAATAATATTATTATACATTATATCATTTACGAAATGATGCATTTCATCAATAGTACATGCCAATGCATTATTTTAATTAATTTGTACCAATACATATGATTCCTTAAAATGTGTTGATGTCTATATTATGGTTCTAGTGAGTTCAAAAGAATAGAATACATTGATATGCATATAATTTAATTCACTATTTTTTGCAAATTTTCAATTAATTATTTCAACATCAAATATTTTTTATAATAATATAGGTTTATATTTATGTTATTGCATTAATTCATTAACTAAAAAATTAAACCTCTATTATGTGTACCAATGTAAATAATCCACACATTATTTATTCATGAACATAACATTTTACAATAGTAGACAATGCAATGAAATAAGAAACCAATTTTATTATATATGAATAAGAAACCCATTGTCATACAAAAAGGGACAACGTATTACTCTAGTACAATAATCAATTTGCAACAAATTTTCAATTGTTACACTTATTGATAACATGTCCTCATGCAATTGGGACAATACGTAGATTACATTAAACAAAAACCCTGATTTTCATAGACAAATATTCCAATACATACAACTTTCAGTAACATTCAATTATATTCATTGTCATTCATTAGTTGAACTATTGACATTTCTCATGTTGCATGCATGCCTCATTTTTTCATCACTTGTAAGTGATATTGTACTTTTGTTTTTAACATAATGTTTTATTGACGATACACTTTTTTTTTATGTTCTTCCCCTTCATATTCCATCTCCAAACATAGAAATAAATTGTAAAAAGTATATCTAAATTTATATATATAGTAGAATATACTTGATTACATAGATAAAAAAGCATACCTTAGCACCAAATATTTCATAAAAAAATACACATTCTTTCGAAGCCATGCTTCAGGAATTATCTCAAAATGTCCTTTGATGTCTACATTGCATACTTTGTTTCTTGTATGTTTAATACAACATGAAAAAACATAGTCGATTAAATCAATATAAAGTTTTCTTGTTTTGTCATTAATTATAAAACAAGGAAAGTTAAACAACATAGCTACTTACAAATTATTCAATTAAAATTTCATTCTTCAACATATACTCACAACCAATACTCAACTCATTTTTTATCAATTCATGGGTTGGCTCCTCTTTGTAAGTTAACACCTAGTAGAAGACATCCATGGACAAGTGTAAATTAATTATTTAAATGTAAATATTACAGAAAATATGAAATATTAGGAAAGGGTGAAAATGTAAATACTCACAAATTTTGTGATCAACTATCTTATTCCTCGTTTTCATGTGTAATGAGATGAATGGATTCTATTTATTTTTAATTTATGCAACAAAAAAATTTAAAATTAGTATTTCATGTGATACTTAAATTAAATGTACATAAAGGAATTAAAAAATTATTATATATCTCTAATCAGAAATGTATCTAGGATGGATCCTCTTGCGATGAAATTGTGTTCATTTATTTTAACATATTTTTTTACACTCTTTTGGACATCCGTACCAACATGTATTTGTTTCCCCCTTGCTTGTCCCTTGGAATTTTCAAAAGATTCATGGAAAAAACGATAAAAAAAAATATTAGTTTAAAAAAATAAGAACCTGATGCGTATATTCAGAGAAGTCACACTAGGGTATTAACAAAATTTGTACGCACCAATATAGTATAACAATGTTGTTGTGAAATTGAAAAATGTTTTACAAATTTGTATATTCAGCCAGTCCTCTATCGATCAAGAAAAGCACGAATTTCTAAGTACTATTTATTATGCATCTTCAAGCATTTAAGAAATGGAAATTTCCAATTTTTCCATTTTAAACTCAACGTTGTGCCTTGTAACAAATGTTCCCCAATGTGTTCTTCAGTAAAATACGCATTTCCAAATGAGCAAAGGATTTTTAATGATATTTGAATTTAAATAAAGTGGTGTTGTTTACAAACAAATACACTTTGGTGTACTTATTGCGTAAATAGCGCACCGGTCACCACGAAGAAGTTAAAAAAAAAATCGACAAGGACATGAGGGTTTAGGATCCAATCCAATGAGTGGTTTCATTGCAATGGATAGGAAACACCTATCAAGAAATTGCGCTAAAAAAAAATCTTCTTGTGAAATATAGAAGGAGAACAAAAGAACAATGAGGAAATTAGGGATTCCAATACTAAAGGTAAGTATGAAACCCTTTTTTATTTGTTTGAGAATGCACTGAAAATTGTTTAAATAAAATAAGAGAATGATAAATATTATTAATAGAATGAAATAATATACCTAAAATGTATACTTTGTAGATCTATATGTGATGTACATTAGTCCCCCTCAAATTTGGCTCTTAATTAAAAACCCACCCACTCAGAAATATTTTTTGATAAATCTCTATTGCAGAAATATCATCTCTAAAATTTGGAAAACGATAAAACAATGAATATGGTTTTCCTTATAAAAAACAAATACTCAAATTCCCACTGATTTTTCATTGTATATTTCAGCACATTGATGATAAACATGTGCGCCAATTTTTCAGAAGTTATTTTTTTCTTTGTGATATTATGTGCATATCGCACCGATGCAGTATTCATAGTGCACTAGAATGGTATGCATAATGCATTGATTTCCTTTCGTAATAAATTTCAAAGTATTGATAGTTAGTGTAGATTATTTTTCTAACTTGCTTCAGTTGATGTGTAGACAATTTGAAACGCACCGGTGTGATGTGTAAGTAAAAATGCACTGGGGAGGTTTGTAAGTAATAAAACAATGTAGGACAGTTACATTTTCATAATGTAAATGAAAGGATCCATATTTAAATTTTGCGGAGGTTTTTCTTTGTGAAGGCAATATCGAAGGTCAGTCTTCAGTGCTTATCTCATTTAAATGCACTGACCCTATATTTTGATTATACATATGCACCTTTTCATTTTCAAATGATAAAGTTCACTAGTGGGTGAGAGAGGGAGGGGAGAGAGGAAAGGGGGTAAATTGAGTGAGGGAGGGAGGGGGATACAGAGTGAGGGGGAGAGAGGGGTTCATGTAGGAGAGAGAGAGAGGGGGGGAATATAGGGAGAGAAGGGGTTGGAAGGAGGAAGAGAGTGAGAGAAGGGTTAAGCATAAAATTCAATTTTTTTATGTTTGATGATGATATTTTCATGGATTGAGTATTGTTTTGATATTTTGTAAGGTGGTGTTGATATTTCTTGTATAGCTGGGCAGAAAAAAGAAATGATTTTTTTTTTTTTGTTTCCTAGTTTGTTTATGGCCTTCTAGACTAGACAATGGCTTGAGAAACCATGACTCAGGGGCATCTAAGACATCAAAATCACCCATGGATCACACCTGGATTGAGCCACACCAACCCTTAACATGGCTGGATTTGTTGTCCCGATAGGTTTCAAACTGATGAATTTAACATCACGGAGTGCCTTAACAACACACTCTGTCATCGACTGTCTTACACCTCGTGGACAGAAAAAAAAAACAATGATATTATAGGGGAAAAAATGATTTTTTAAGTATGTTGTCAACTTATAAAATTTCTTCTAAGTTATTTCTAAGTTATATTATTCTATTCTACCCAAGATGATGATTTTTGGTTCAAATACAAGAAAAAGAGAACTATAATATCAAATGGCTAATTCTTCGGATTCCAACATCACCTTGTTATGTATCTTTGTAACTCCTTCAATTTCTCTCATGCCAATTGCAGTACGTCTTGATTTAATTATAATTCATTTATCTCATTGATTTTGTGTTGTGTATGCTAATGCAGTTTAATAATTGTTCATTGACTTTTGCAGGATCAAGATTTAGGATCTAGTTCTGATGCTCAAGATATTCCTTTGGTCCTGAAATTTTGCAAGCTCTAATTAGGAGAAAGATATCGTAAGAATATGTTTGATGAAAATGGACATCTTCTTTACCTTACCAATCTTATCATGCCATCTTCTAGCAACAAACCCAGGAAAATGATATCACACCATGAATTTGATCTCTTTTATGTAGACAACCTTGTATGGCATAAGAAAATTTTGTTTGAGTAATTGATTTTTTGTATTTTCAATAGAACTAATGTAAATGCATTTATTAATTCGACATTTTTTTTATAAAGGGGTTGGTTTCATGTTTATTATTAGGAATAAAATTTACATGCTTCTAATAAGTGTTTGGTATAATTTTGTAATATATTAAAGAATTGTGTTACTAATATTATCAATGTAATGTTCAATGTTTTTACAATTGCGATTCAGATGATGAGTGACCTATATTGTTGAAATATTGGTTATTAAACCCATATTTTATCAAAGAAAAATATCATGAAGGATGGTGTAAATGCATGTAACTCACTCATAGATGGATATTCCTCATCATGCCATTTTCGGTGATAGGTGGTACACCATGTGGTTCCTCCCAATTGAGGAGTTATGACCTTGAGAATTTAGAATCCTCTAGTTGGTTACAAGTCTATAACGAGTCTTTAATGAAAGGGTAAAGTGGTTGTAACAAGAAAATGTAGAATCCCCTAATATTAAGGAGAAAGGTTACCTTGAAAAAGTATAAATATACCTCAAGGAGTCTCTTATAAGTACAATAACAAACTTATTCTATTGAATATATTCTAGTGAACTAGTGATCTATTAGACAAGCTTTGTGATGAAGAAATATGAGGTAGCCATAAGTGAGAAGTGCAATAGTTTTAGGGTTGCAGTGGAGAGAGAAATGTTTTGAGGAAACCCTAGTTTGGTTTACCCCTACGAGTCATACTACAAGTGTCTCACGATGTAGCTTCGTGGGTGGAACAATTCCTATCATGCAAGGGCCCACATGAAATCATTTCTTAGTCTTAGGAGGACAAGATAGGTTTGGTGGAAATTTTTGTACCAGGTCCCTGAGGTCAGAGGAAAGCTCATAGGTCAACACTATTGTGTATTTGGTCAGCTAAAAAGGTTTTCATATAGCATATGCTAATGATCAATTACAATTTGATTGTACAATGATAGTGATAGGTTGGATACAATGATAGGTTGACAGGTTATAGGTTGATGTGACAGCGACAGTGATAATGATAGTGGCAGTGATTGTGGTAATGACTATTTTGTCTACACTTGTATCGCAGGGCGACAGGATGGGGAAATGACAAGGGTTGTAGCCTCCTTCTTGTTGGTGCTAGAGAACACGAGGATTTGGAGCTTCCTTCAGGTTGGAGCCTAATAATCAAGGGGTTGTAGCCTCCTTCTGGTTGGAGAAAGAGAATTTAGGGAGTTGTATATTCCTTCTGGTTGGATCTTATAAATAGGGGGTTGTGATGTAGGAGCATCGCCAACATCAAGCGAGCCAGTGCGGAAGCGAAGGACAGTTGAATAAGCCAGCACAAATTTTGAATTTCTCTTGGATTTGATGCGCGAACATAAATGTGGAAATTTAATGAAGGCGCACTTGTATATTGTAAACGGACCTTGAGAAATTTTCTCTCGTCCTTAGTAGGTAGAAGGAATTTAAAGTAGTTAATGCAGGTAGATAGAATTTAATTCTAGATTAGACAGTTTTAGAGTGCAAGAGGGAAACGGGATATAAACACCCTCATTGTGTATTGTAACATTAGATCAAGGAAGTAGTGAGCATAGAAGAGAAGCAGAGAGTTGTGTAAGAACACCCATGTACAGATATTTGGATTAATAGAAAGAGTTGATTCAAATGCATGGTTTCGTGTTTGTTCTCTGTGTGTTCATGTTGAATGATATGCTCATGAATGTTAGTGTCTTGTTATACATTTTCTTTATATGTTGTGTATATGATTTCATGTTTTGAGTTTGAAGTCTGAAAGGAAGTAGGAATGAATTTCAATTGTTTCTCTACCTGAGCAAGAGTTCCTGCAAGGAGTGTAGTCGAAGTTGTCTGCAAGGAGTGCGTTGACAAAGGGATCAGGTAGTTTAGCTTTTGTTCTCATTTCCGCAGAAGTGCAGTTGGGCACAGGAGCAGTACAAGGGGTGTGCAGGCCAGGTGAAGTCTCAGGGTTGCGAACCTGAGGGAGGAATCCAGGGACTACTGCTACATATGTGTGCAAGGTCAAATAACTTCAACACTTGGAAGTGTCTGAAGGTTTCCAAAAGGAAGCTCAGGAGAGATAAGGCCTTCGAAAATTGTTGAAGGGCAGTGCAGAGAAGTTGTATTAGGAAGAATTAAGAAGGTGTCATAGTTTTTGCATGCGGGTGGACAAGTTTTCATGGAGTAATACTTGGTTCATTTCGCATAAATCATCAAGAAAGATAGGCGATCAAAGTTCTCTGAGGAGAATTCGTGAAATCCCGTGAGCCATCAGATCTCACAGAAGAGCAAGTGAGTTACCGCAAGTAATTTAGGAGGTTCTAAGCTCAGGAGGGGTAGGGCTGTTGGATTTACATGTGGTTGGTCATATTAGGGATTCGTAGTTGGAAGTCCCATGAACTTGGCAACAAGAATCACAAAATCGCGAAACGCGATATCCCGAAGGTAAGTGGATTTGTGTGGGCCACAGCAGAGTCAGCAAGTGGATAGGTGGCACGTTGTTTTGGAGATTCGTGGGGTAAAGTCTCAAAACATATGCATTAGGATTCATGATATTGGGAAGTCTGAAATGCCGATGAAGTGAAGCAGCATTGAAAGTCAAAGTTCACGCATGTATCGGAGTTTCGGAAAATCAGGATTCGAGATTCGGAGAACCGAGTTGGTTGACATTGTGATCGTTGAATTCACGATAGGGAAAATCCCGAAAGGAGAAGGAGAAGGTCAATGTTGACTGTTGTTGGGTTTCGGGGATTTGAGAGACCAACGCTCGACCACTGACCTCGCGAAGCCACGAAGTCCGATCTCCCAAGTGTAAGAGGGGATCCCACAAGAGTCAACGTGGGTAAAAATTTCCCGATAGGAAAATAGAAGAGCCATTCCAAAGCTCTTCTGGCCAACGAAAAAGAAATATCCCGTGAGCACGCGAACCTTCCGACCTGCGGGTTGAGAGTTTGCGAGCACGTGTCATCAGGTTGTATCCTCCTTCCATTTGTAGCTATAGAATTGGGAATTTGGTGCTTCCAATGGATATATTATTTTTATATATAAGAAACGCATTATGTGGTTTTCTCCCATTTGGGTTTCCACATAAATCCTAGTGTAATCTGTTTATGTGGATGTCTATTATGATCTGGTTATTTATACTTCTCATGATATATTGATGATATATTGCTAACTAAATTATTGATTACATATCGTGGTTAAAAGTGATAATAAAGTGCTCATATTGATTCACCCTCCCCTCAGTGTTCCAAGAATTGGTATCATAGTAGGTCCTTCAAGAAATAGTTTAAACAATGGAAGGATATCAATTGGAAAACCAAGGTTTGATGGTTAGAAAGATTCCTTTTGGACTAAAAGGATGAAAAAAAACTTACAAGAATAAGGATTTTATGTTTGGAAGTAGTAGTAAATGTATATAAAGTACCTGACACTCCCCCAATTGAAAACGATGGAAATAAACTCAGCGAAAAGAATTCAAAGGCTAAAGGAGGCATTATGAGTAGTATGGATGATTCCATGTTTGTAAAATTTATGCATTGAAAGACCACAAAGGATCTTTGGGATACAGTTCAAAATATTTACGAAGGTTATACCAAAGTCAAGGAAACTATTCTTCAAACCATTAGAGATAAGTTTGAGTAATTGAATATGAAGGAAGACGAAGATATTGCAGCCTACTTTCTAGGAGTTGATGAAACAATGAACAATATTAGATGATTAGAAGAATAAGTTGATGAATCATTTATCGTTCAAAAAGTTCTAAGATCTCTTCCTATGAGATTTGATCCTAATATATTAGCTCTAGAAGAAAGAACATATCTCGACAGTTTGAGCATGGACAAGATACATGGAATATTCATAGATTATGAAATGAGGATATAAAAAGATAACCCAGTCACTAAGGAACCAATGTTCAAATAATCTAAGAAGACAAAGAAGCATAAAAAGACAAAGTCAAAGCTAGATTCTAACTGCAGTGATGATTCAAAGGAAGATGAAGAAGTGGAAAACTTCATGAGAAAGTTGAAAATAGGAACCGGAAAGTACAAAGGCATGATTCCATTGAAATGTTTAATTGTGATGGTATTGATCATTTTTCTTCTAAATTTACTTATGCCAAGAATAAATCTAGCGATGAAGAAGAAGATCCTAATAAGAAAAATAAAAATAAAAAGGGAGACAAGAGAAGAAACAAAAATAATTTCTTCAAGAAAAGTCTCTACTCAAAGGAAGACATATCATCATCCCATCAAGATGTTGATAGTGACAGTGATTTTTAAAGAGTACTCTTCATGGTAGTAGATGATGAAGAAAAAAATTCCGAAGAATAAGGTGAAGTCGATCTCAGAGAAGAATTAATCAATTCCTTAGAAGAACTAGGGAAAGAAAGAAATAAAAATAAGTCACTCAGAGTAGTATTAAAGAATAAATAAGCATCTCAAAATTCCAATTCAAAATAAATTGAGAATTTAATCACAAAGTTAAAAATCCAGGTAGAGGAAGAAAACAAGATTCAAGAAACACTCAGAAATCAGTTAGAAGATAAGGAGAAGATGATAGAAAACTTGGAAGTAGAAATAGTCACCTTCAAAAAATATCTTCAGAAGAAAGATATGGAGAAGAATAGTACCAATATGTTGGATGAGATAATCAACATTCAAATCTGATACTATGACAAGTGTGGGATAGGATACAACCATATGCTGATTGAGAAATGTTCAAGTTCCAAGACGAAAAAACAAGAAGAATCATAAAGAAACTATGCAGAAATAGTCAGAGGGACTCAAGATGAAAGTCACAAAAGAAATTGACCACCTAGAAGATTCATAACATAGAATAAAAAATAAGAAAAATCTCAAGAAGAAGAAGTCATAAGAAGAGAGAAACCATTTATAATATCCCCTACACCTAGGTATCAAACTAGTTTTCTTGGTTTATGCTATTATTGTAACAAATTTTGACACAAAGTTGCAAACTGTAGAGACTATTCCAAGAACACAAGTAAATATGAGGGGTATTCAAAATATTTTTATCCCATAAAGTCACATAAAGTACAAAACATAAATCACAACAGTTTTGGTTCACTAAGTAATGAAATAGAGTGTTACTAGTGCAACAATTTTGGACACATGGCCTAAGATCGTAGACTAATTATTTGTCCAAGAGAACCAAAAAATGATATAAAACAACAACCAAAAATAATATGGAGAAGGAAACATGATCAACTCAAAACTGAAGAATGCTCATTTCTCTACAAGTGCAACAGAAGAAACGTTGGTGTTATGTTGACAACGGTTGTTCAAAGCCTATCAAAGGTGACAAGAAAAGGTATTTGAACCTGAAGGAGGAATATGATGGATCAATTTCATTTGGAAATGATAATTCAACCAACATTATAGATAGAGGTATAGTCAATCTTGGAAGAAAAAATGCCAAGGAAGAAATTGTTCTACTAGTCTAAGATATGAAGCACAATCTACTAAGTGTAAGTCAAATGTGTGATCAAGGACACCAACTTTTTTTTGACAGAGAATAATGTGAAATAAGGAAATAAGGATCGAGCAAGTTGTTGGACACAACTATAAGAACTCCAAACAACATATATGTCCTAAATGAAATTGGAAATGAAAGATATTTCTTAGGAAAGGAAAATGAAAGTTGGCTCTGGAACATAAGAATGCATCACATGAATTTTGATAACCTTGTCAAAATCAGAAGAAAGGAAGCAGTGAAATAAATGAGTGAGATTTCATAGCCAACAAATACTCTATGTGAGCATTGTCTATAAGAAAGACAAACTAGGACCAAGCTCAAATTAAAAGCATACTCCACGACAAATCTATTGGAGATTGTACACATTGACCTATGTGTACCTATAAGAATGAATGTATTAAATTGAAAACAATATTTTATTCTATTGGTTGATGACTACAAATGAATGACTGCATTTTTATTTCTCAAGAAGAAGTCATAGGCATTCAATCACTTCAAGATATACAAATATATGGTTGAAACCAAAATGGATTTGAAAATAAAGTGTTGGAGATAAGACAATGGTAGAGAGTTTAAATCAAATGAATTTAAGGATTTATGTGGTCAACATGGAACAAAATATAGTTCTCAACAACCTGGACACCTCAACATAATGGAGTTGTCGAAAGAAATAAAAAAAGAGTACAGGAAATGGCGAGAACCACGTTGAAAGATTCCAATTTAAGCGACATATTTTGGGCATAAGAAGTACATACAACAATTCATAGCCTGAACAAAGGAATGCTCAAAAGTAACAGTGATTAGAATCCCTACGAGTTATGGAAAGGAAGAATAAAAAGTGTGAATAATTTCAGAGTATTTGGAAGTAAATGTTATATAAAAGGAGAATATGGAAGGCTTAGGAAATTTGACTACGGAATTGATAAGGGAATACTAGGTATTCAAGAAAAAAAAGGCATATAAATGCTTCATTCCAAGAATCAACAAAATTGTGGAAAGCATCAAAGTAACGATTGATGAGATAGGTGAATGAAAGACTGAAGAAAGAAGAAAAAATAAAGAAGAGAGGAATGATGAAGAAGGTCTAAAAGAAGAAGAACTAGAAGAAGAAGAAAAAGATAAAGAAGAAGAGTAGTTGGAAGTAGAGCAAGTGGAATATGAGAATCAGATACCTCCCAAGACACCTAGACATGAGTGCACAAAAAACATCCACCAGAATAGATCCTTGGGAGTAAATATGTAGGATTTGAAACCCGAAGAAGGATACGTTCACCAAAACAAAGGAATCTAGCATTGTTATTCACAATTGAACCAAGCAATTTTGAAGAGGGCATCAAATATGAACAATAGATAAAGGCTATGGATGAAGAATTGGATCAGATAGAGAAGAATGACACATGGGAATTGGTTCCAATACCAAATAACAAGAAAATGATTGGTACAAAGTGGGTTTTTCGAAACAAATTGAACGGGGGTGGACAGGTAACCAAAAACAAAGAAAGGTTAGTATGCAAAGGATACACTCAAATTAAAGTTATATATTTTGAAGAGACCATTTCCCCAGTTTCCAAGATGGAAACAATTAGATTGATCTTAGCCTATGCATGTTCTAAAAGAATCAAGGTGTATCAGATGGATGTAAAATCAAATTTTCTAAATCGAGAATTAGAAGAAGAATTCTACATTGAACATCCTAAAGGGTTTCTACTATTAGAAAATGAATATTATGTTTGTAAGTTGAAGAAATCATTATATGTACTCAAGCATGCCCCCAAAGCATGGTATTAAAAATTGGATAGGTATCTACAACAACAAGGATTCAATAAGGGAGATGCAGACAACAATCTCTACATAAAAATGGATCGAGACAATATAATGATAATTAAAGTTTATGTGGATGATATTATATTTGGAAGTGATGATGACATGATGAGTCAGAAGTTTTCCAAAGACATGCAGAATGAGTTAGAAATATATTTGCTCAATGAGTTGACTTTATTTTTGGGATCATAGATATTTCAGTTTGATAAAGGTATTTTCATATCCTACACCAAGTACATTAGATAAATGATAAAGAAGTTTGGAATGGAATATTGTAAACCCATAATAACTCCTATGCAGACTAGTTGGAAGTTGAGAAAGGAAGATGAACCTAAGGATGCATTTTAGAGACTCTACAAATGAGTGATTGACAACTTACTCTACGTGACAACTTCAAGACCCGATGCGATGCAAGAAGTTGGACATGTTGTGATATTTCAAGAAGCACCGAAAGAAACTCATGTTGTGGTAGTAAAGAGAATATTCAAATATCTCATGGAAACAAAATATTTTGGAATATGGTATCTTAAACAGAATGGTCTATCTTTCATCGCCTACATAGATGCATATTGGACAGGTAGCATTGACAAGAGAATAAGTACAAGTTGAACAAATTTCTACTTATGTGATTGTTTGGTATCATGGCTGAGAAAGAAACAGTCATTAGTGTCTTTGTCCACAATAGAAACATAATATATTACACTGGTAGATTGTTGCACTC
Organism: Picea engelmannii; assembly: GCA_009831015.1. NCBI lineage: Eukaryota > Viridiplantae > Streptophyta > Pinopsida > Pinales > Pinaceae > Picea > Picea engelmannii. The sequence goes on along the minus strand of ML778098.1, from coordinate 2,263,501 downwards.
AAGTTATCTGGATGAAGCAAACATTTCAGGATATACAGGTGGAATATGCCAATCCTATTATGATACTTTGTGATAAAACTAGTGCTATCAATATCTCTAAGAATCCATTAATTCATTCTAGGATGAAGCACATTCTTATCAAGTTTCACTTTCTACGTGAACATGTTACATAGAAGAACATAAAGCTAGCGTACATTAGGAAAAAATCACATATTGCACATATCTTCACCATATCTCTTCAAAGGGAGACCTTTGATTATCTTCATTGGAAAATTGGAGTATTTTCTTCCCCACAGTGATCCACATGGCATTGGGCATAATAAGATAGGGGGGAGAAGAAAAAGACTTGAAGAATACAAGCGAAGAATATTTTGAATGATTTTCATATACATCCGATTTTTACATGAGGAAGCACCATGAAGAGAAAGAAGAGGCTTGCAGACAGGGGAAGCAACCCCATAAGAGAATTACCCTTTTCCATTGATGTCAAAGGGGGAGAGACAGAAAAAAGGTATGCAAATAGAGAGAATGCATGGAAATAGAGGGAGAAATTCTCAAAGGGGAGAGATGGTCACAGGGGGAGCGATGGTCATAGGGGGGGCATGAGCAAGAGCATGAGTGTTATCATGCCATTATTGTTTTCATCAATTCCAAGGGGGGAGAATGTTGAAATATAGTTTTTCATTGATGTCAACACTTGTAGAAGTCTAGTAGCCCCAAAGATATGGTTATGGAACCTGTAGTTTATTGAAGAAAGAGGTCACGAAGGATGGTGTAAATGCAGGTAACCCATGAATGGATGAATATTCCTCTTCATTTCATTTCTAGTGATAGGTGGTATGCCATGTAGTTCCGCATGGTTGAGTGTTAAGCCCTAATATTGGCTCATTACCACTTAATTGGGGCATATTAGATTAGTAATGTTATTTTATTTATGTCGGCTTAGGCCATTAGTTGTGATTTAGATTAGTAATGTTATTTTATTTAT
>ML778098.1:2228146-2256536 GCA_009831015.1 Picea engelmannii | reverse complement strand
CTTGGACTTGAACATTTAAGTGGGGTAAAAGGAGGTTGCCCCCTCGAAGAGGCTTATTATCTGATATTATCTCTTTTTCAAGGCGTTGAGTACTTTTCTTGAGGTTTTTCTATGCTATATTGATGTTTGGTTCTTAACATTGAGTAGTTATGGCCTTGAGAAGTCAGAAGCCTCGAAGAATGGTCAAGAAGCCCCTAGTTGGCTATAAGTCTTTAATGAAATCGTAAAGTGGTTGTAACAAGAAAGTAAAGAAGCCCATAAGATTAAGTAGTTAGGTAACTTTGAAAAATTATAAATACACCTCAAGGAGTCTCTCATAAATACAATCACTCACTTATTCTATTGAATATCTTCTAGTGAACTAGTTATCTATTGGACAAGTTTTGCGATGGAAAAATATGAGGTAGTGACAAGTGAGAAGTGTGGGAGTTTTAGGGTGGCACAGGAGAGAGAAATTTTATTAGGAAACCATAGTTTGGTCAAACCCTGTGGGTCAGACTACTAGTGTCCCGTGAGGAATCCCTATGGGTTGCACAGTGCCTGCCATGTGAGGCCCTCCATGAAATCATTTCTTAGTCCCACGAGGGCAAGACATATTTGGGGAAAATTCTTGTACCAAGTCCCTAAGGTAAAAAGAAATTTAACAGGTCATCCCTATTGTGTATCTGGTCAGCTATAAAGGTATAGGTATTCTTTTGTGCTTGTTTTGAAGATTATACTTGGTTGTGGTATGGTACATGCTTGAGGTATATTTGACTTGGCACATGATTGAGGTACATATTTTATACATGGTTCATTGAGGTATACTCTTGAATATGGTTATGACATGAATGTTATGGTTCATTATTAGAGACATATCTTCAAGAGGAGGATGTATTCTTGTAACATCCACATCCACGCACAGGCTGGGGCATGCTACCCTGAAGCCCACCCTTGGAATTCATACTCTTACCGATACCTTATTTATTTAACAAGGACACATAAGAGAAAAGGTTTAACGACATGCACAATAATATCCAACAAGCATGTATAATATAAGATTTAGTTAAACAATAATTAAAAATACACAATGGTACACATTCATACACAAATAATAATATCAAAACAAAGAGAACTTATATTTATAAAAAAGAGACACCAATTGGTTGAAAACCAAGGACGTTCCACCCAACCGTAGACACTACTACTCCAAATCTCAACAACAGTGTCACCCCTAAGCTAGGGATATGAATCCACAAGGATGGTTCCATAGTGTTACATGGGTTCCCAATCCAATCATCTCTCAAGATCTCACAGGTTTCCCAGCACCCACAACAATCCAAGTACCCATCTCTCTTATACCCATCTTGTACCACCCAAGAGAATGGACCTCCACCCTTCTCTTCCACACAACCCCTTAGGCAGTCCTTCTCCTTCCAAGTATCCAACACAGCTGATCCAGAATCTCAATTATGGAACTCTCAGGACTTGTAGCTGTGAGAAAAAAAGGGCATAGGTGAACACATCTCAGACATGTAGGCCTCAATTCATGGCTGGATTGCACCAACAACCACTACATCCAACTATCCCATGGATAATATTCAACATTTACCTCCCCTTTATGAATCCAAGATGCAGGTGAGGATGGAACAATGAATCGATAAGTGGGTACATGAAATTTTGTGAGGGAAATAATGGTACAAATGCAGAAGTGAAGGAGTGAATGAGCCAACGACCAACCCCACAATCAGACCAGGGATGGGTTTAAGTATTTTTCGTGGGGAATCAAAAACCTCCTGGCCTTCCCCAAGAAGCTCACGTAATCAATCCCCTCCTTTAGACAAAAAGGGTTATTAAAATTCGAAATAACCATTTATCCCCTCAATCCCCCTCTCTTATGGAATCATAGCCCCCTATAACTCTAGTCCTTATCCTTCTAGCAACCAATCATGTAGTTATTAATAATAATGATAAAAAAAATTACATGTCTTGGGGATACTGACCCTTTAATAATTTTTTGGGCACTCAGGCCTCTCAGCATTGTAATGATACATTATTTAAAATTGAGGTCTAAAACCTGAGGTGTTACATCCCCTCCCCCTTATCTTGGCACCGTCCTCAGTGCATATACAAAATAGAGGTAAAAATCTCAAATTTATTCAAAAATTTGTAAGTACTCTGCCCACATGGAATCTTCATGCTCCCAGGTATCATGTTTAGGACTGTAGCAGGTCCACTGAACTTTTACCAACTCTATAACTCAATTCTGGAGCATTTTGACCTTTTTGTCCAATACCTGCACTGGCTGAACCTGAAAGTGTCCCTCCATCTCTACCTAAATCAGATACCAATCAATAACATGGTTAAGATCATGCACATATTTATTTAGTAAAGATACATGAAATGCATTATGCACATTCATGGAAGAAAACATTGCAAGCATGTGTTACACGTCAAATTTACTCAACTGGATAAGTGTCGCATATTCCTCTCAATTATCGTAAGTGTCACATCTTCGTTACAACTTTCACAAGTGTCGCAAGTTGTTCACAAGTGTCGAAAACATCATTCAAGCATACTACCATAATGATTACACTAAGGAGGCACTTAAAACATCTCATGTACTTGGTTTGGAGAGGGAGAACTGGTTAACTAAAGTTAAGGGACTCTTGACACCTGAAAAGAGCTCTGAAACAATGGTTTTGAGGGTGAGCGCTCCCCTATATCAGCCTTAGGAGCATTGGTGCCCCCCTACCAGGCTTCAGGGAGCGTTATAATGCTCTCTTGCCCTTTTACAGGAGCGCTACTCACTTTTGGAGTGCTGACGCTTCCCTTAACCTTCTCAAGGAGCGCTACAACGCTCTGATACCCCTTTTGCAAGAGCGCTACCTAATCTAAGGCAGTAGTTGGCCCGTTGAGGAGAATAAGGGGAGGATATTTCAAGATTAGAAGGCAGTTGCATTCGAATTTTTGGTTTTGTCAGAAGATCCATGATCCAAGGAAGAGGTTCCCCAACTTGTTCTAAAGATAACTCAAGAGGTTAAGCTCCTCTTAACCTATATAAGCAAGTTCTATGATGGTGGAAAGGGGGAAGAATTGCTAGCATGAAACCTATGATCTCATAGGAAACACACAGTCATCCAAAGGAGAGTGATCAGTGAGGCTGCTATTATCCAGGTTGTGGATCTTTTAGGCAAGGGTTAGATGAAGGGGACTTGACAAAGTTGTCGCATTCGCATCTACGATTGTAAGTATTGTTGTCGTTATTCTCATCAATATGACATGCTTGGCCTCTTTCTTTCTAGTTTTTGTCTAATGTTACATAAACTTATCATTGATAGATAGATTTGTTTTCAAGCTAATATCAATAGAGTAGGAAGTGGTCGTATCTTGTTTGTCTTCATAACACATCGAGGAGCAAAGGATCGGAGCACAACTCAGAGCATGCAGGGACAAACGTCGATAAAGAGGTACTTTTGTTCTCCTTCCTTCTCATGTGTTAGTTTATATAGATTTGAAAGGAAGTCAGTGTCCACGTTAATCATTTCCTTTCTTAGAGTTAGGGTCAAGCTCTTTGGGGCAATCTACCTATCCGCAGGGAGATTTTCCTACAACAACATGTATGCAATTGGCCCTATTCTGTCCAATATTTCAAATGGATAATAGAATCTAGCTGCCAACTTTGTACAACTACCCAATTTCAAAGATATTTTCTTGGGCTTCACTTTAAAAAGTACATGCTCCCCTACTTTAAATTATCTAGCTGTCATGTTCTTGTCTGCATAAAATTTATGTCTATCCTGAGCTGCCTTTAAATTCTTCTTGATCTTAACCACCTAGTCTTCCATATGCTTGAGCAACTCTGACCCAAGTACCACTCTATCTGTTGGGTTGTCCCATCTTACTGTAGTATCACATTTCCTACCGTACAATGCTTCAAATGGGATCATTCTAAATGGAGCTTGATACCCATTATTATATGCAAAATCAACCAAGTGTAATTAATATTCCCACTTAGATGGCTTATCCATCACATACATTCTCATCATGTATTCAATTATTTGATTGACCCTCTATGTTTTCCCATCTGTCTGGGGATGATATGTTGTGATAAAATTTAGATTTGTGCCAAATCCTTTAAACAATCCCCTCTAGAAATTGGAGGTAAACTTTGTATCTCTATCTGAGACGATTGTCCTAGGTATCCCATGCAACCTAGAAATTTCCTTTATGAAAATTTATCCAATATTAGCTGATGTATGTGTTGTATTCATAGGTAGAAAATGAGAAACCTTTGTTAATTTGTCAACCACCACCATGATTGAATCATGTTTCTTATTCATTATGGGTAATCTTGTGATGAAATCCATGGTGATCACTTCCCATTTCTTCTCTAGGATTGGCAATGGCAGCAGGAAACCCGTTGGGTTCCTATGCTCAGCCTTCACCTTCTGAAATTCCATACATCGAGCGATGTAATCATAAACATCCTTTATCATTCACGACCAAAAGAACTGTCTTCTTACTGTTGTAATTGTTTTCTAGTAACCGAGATGTCTAGCATAAGGAACATCATGGATTTCCTTTAGTACCAAATTCCTCAGTTCTTTGGAACTAGGAACATAGATTCTATTTTTATGCATGAGTAATCCATCTTCCTTTATCTCATACTCCTTTATTTTCTATTGTACATCTCCTTGCTGCAAGTTTTCCTTTACCTCTAGGTAATGGTGATCTGTAACAAGACCATCTAAAATTCTGCTCTTCAAGTCTGACTGATGCATACTGACAATGGTATCATGCATGAGATGCACTCTTCTACTAAGTGCATAGACAACTTTATTCTCCTTTCCCTTGATGTGATTGATATCGAAGTCATATTCACTTAAAAATTCCATCCATCTTGTTTTTCTGGAAGTCAAGGTCGATTGTTCAAAAAGATACTTCAGGCCAATGTGGTATGTCCTTAATTCAAATTTATTCCCCATTAGATAATGCCTCGACATCCTCAATGTGTGAATAATGGAAGAAAGTTCCAAGTCATGGGTGGCATAGTTCCTCTAATGTTCCTTAATCTTTCTGGAATCATATCCTTCAACAGATTAAAATTATTTTCACACTTGAGTGTCCATTCAAATTTAGTTCCCTTCTTTTGCAAAGAAGTGATGGGATGAGCAATCTTAGAGAACCCTACTATGAACCTTTTGTAGTGGCCAACTAATCCCATAAAAGATCTGATGTCTAACACATTTATAGGTGTTGGCTATTCTCTAATGGCTTCGATCTTATCTGTATATACTACTCTTCCTTGCTCTAAAATAATGTGTCCCAAGTAATGGATATGATTTTGATAAAAAGAACACTTACTCAACTTGGAATACAACTGATGTTCTCTTAGTACTTGCAATATCAGTCTTAAGTGATGTTCATGCTCCCTCTTCAAACTTAGAATAGATAAGTATTTCATCCAGGAATACTATGACAAACTTATCCAAATAATTTCTAAATATGTCATTCATTAAGCACCTGAAGACAGCTGGTGCATTGGTCAATCCAAATGGCACCACTACAAATTCATAATGACCATACCTAGTACTAAAGGTTGTCGTATGGATGTCTTCTTCCTTGATTCTTACCTGATGGTATCCTGCCCTCAGGTCAATCTTTGAAAATATATTTTCTCCTCTTAGCTGATCAAAGAGGTCATCAATTCGGAGTAGAGGATACTTGTTCTTTATAGTATACTTGTTTAGTTGTCGAAAGTCAATACAGAGCCTCAAGGTTCCATCTTTCTTTTTGACAAAAAGTACTAGTGGTCCCCAAGGTGAAACACATGGATGTATGTACCCTTTCTTAAACGATTCCTCCAAATTCATTTGTAATTATTTTAACTCTAATGTGCTCATTCGATAAGGTGTTTTTGACACCGAGGAAGCTCCTAGCACTAAATCAATTGAGAAATCTATCTCCCTTCTTGGTGGAAATTCGGGTATTTCTTGGAATACATCTTCAAATTCTTATAGTATTGAGAAATCTTGGAGGCTTGGACTCTTTGTATTTTCTATCTCTTCCACATAAGCTGCATACAATTGACATCCTTTCCTAAAACATACTTTTAGTTGTAAGGCTGAAATCTCCCTTATAGAGATGGGTCTCATAACTCCTCTCACAGTGCTCTGTTTTCCATTTCCATCAAGACATGTATGTCTTGTTATGGAAATATAGTACATCATGATTCTTGTCCAACCAATCCATTCCAATCAGAATATCATAAGACCCCAATGGTATGATATTTAGATCAATACTAGTATTCACACCATTAAGACTTATGGAACAACTTCTTACCATATCATGGATTCTTCTTTTGGTTCCAGTGGCTAACTGAACCAAACTTGTTTTTCCAAGTTTACCTTTCTCCAAATGTAATATATCCACTATCTTAGAATCAATGTATCAATGAATTGCTCCTGAATCAATCAAAATAACAATAGGTTGATTTTTTATCTTAACTTCCAGCTCAATCATATTAGACTGGTACTCTTCTTCTCGATCATTTAAATATGCATAGATTCTTCCCATATCTTCGACTGTTATAGCCTCTTGGATGTTGGGCATTGTCTTCACTCTGTCCTTTATGTGTGGGAAATCCTTGTATAGGTGATATTCCTTGCACCCCCAGCATTGGATTGGTGGTCTTCCCCTTTTTCCCAAGGAATGTTCCTTCTTGGAATCCCCCTTAGCATATTGATCTTGATGATTTCTATTAGGGTCATTCCTATTGAAGGGGTGTTTGAATCCTTTCCTCCTCTGATCGGACATCTCATTATTCTTGTCCTTCCAAGATTTATGTAGGGATTCTCTTCCTTAGACTTATTCATACAAGTATTTAACCTTCTTGATGGCCTCAGTGAAGGTCTTGGGCTCATCATACATGATATTTTCCTTATAAAAGGCTGGCAGTCCACTTAAAAATATATGTACTTTCACTTTATCATCACCAATGAACCTGACATATTTTAACAATCCCAAGAAATTCTTCTCGTACTCTGTCATAGTCATGCTTCCCAACCTCAGTTCAAATAACTCCTGCATTTTCTTGTCATAGAAATGTTCTGAGAGGTACTCCTTCTGGAATTACTTCTTGAACTACTTCCAAGTCATCCTACTTTAATTAACATCTTCCAATTGCTTCAGTTGGTCCCACCACATTGCAGCTTTCCTGTGTAAATGGTAGGTGGCAATCCTGGCTTCCAGGTTTGAGGAATAGTTATACAATTGAAAATATCTCCTGAGCCCAAGAAACCATGCTTCAACATCATCTTCCCTTTCTGTTTCACCATCAAAGGAAGGTGGCTTGAGCTTCCTCAGATCTCCTTGAAAACTATCTACCTCTTACTTCTTTCTTTGGTGTCTAACATGAGACATCTCTGGACTGCTTACGGGATCTTTCAATTCATAAAAATTTATTTCTGAGTAAGGAGGTGAGTGGTGTCCATGAGATCTACTATCACTTCTGGAATAACCAACTCTTACACGATCATCCCTTCTTTCATGGAACCTTCCTTATTCATCTTGTCTTGAGTTTTATCCATTCTTTGTTTTTCTTTGCAACTGATTTAAGCTCCGAAACACTCAATCATTTGTCTAACTTTTCTCTCTCATCAATCTCTCGTTGTCTTCTTTGTAGCTATGCACTTCCATCTTCAGGCTTATTATTTTTTTATATTAACATTTCTTGCTCTCCTTTTCCATTGCATTCATTGGACTCTGTCTCTACATTACCAACTCTAGTATTTTAGCCTTCGACCTCCTTATAATGATTGGAGGCTCCCTCTCCTTCTTCCATTTCCTCAATACACATCATGAGCTGATGTTCTTAATGCCCTTAATTCTTCAAAATGTGTGAGCGACCATTCTGTTATAATTACGCATATGATAAACAAAATTGTCCACAATTTTATAGTTCCTTTTTTTTCTTAATGTAGAACCCCCTTCTCTCCTAAGGGTTGAGTGACCTATCGGTCAAGTATCTTCAATATCGAGCCAAATTGGTTGTCTCAAAACTTCATGGTTTTTCTCTGTATCTAAACACTGGCCCTTCCAGCTTTCTGGCATAGGGATGATGCCCCCCGTGACCTTCTCCTTCTCCCTTGAGAAAGTCTCAAAGTTGGCGCTAGCTCCTTTCCTCTTGGACCCTCCATATATGTGACCTTACGCGGTGACCTCACGCAAACGTGTGATTTCATCCATGCTCAAATTTGGTTTGGAACCAAACTACTTTTCACCCCGCAATTCACCTCGAGCCACCACATGTCCTTTTTCCAAAACCGTGGTCTCGATTGCAATCGAGCCTTGACTTCGTAAATCCCAAGCACCTCCTATCCCCACAATGCGAGGTGACTGTATATCTCACGATATTGATGTTTCTTCTAAACAGACAACTGATATCTACCTCTTGGGACCCAATAGTTCATATTTACCTCTCCCATATCGACGATTATGGTCGTTTCATAATTCCAAACTTCGGAGTTCTCAAACCTCAAACTTTACTTCCCTCAAAATACATAGGATTTTTCCATGTGTCCTCCTGAATCGAATGGTGGGAAATTACTTTGAAAGATATGATGATCGATGTTTACTTTTAGTCCTTACCTGGAATCCACAACTTCATGCCACCTATTCTCCTGATCTGACGGTTCATGTCTACTTTGGATGATCTGATGGTCTACATTTAGTTTGGATCTCCGAGTCTCTGGGCTTTGAGAGTTTCAACTCTCAACTGAAAACTCTCGGAGTAATTTCTCCGGAGTCCACGATCCCTTGCCACATAGAGAAATATTGTAAGTGGACATGTGGCCCAATCAGGTGGGTGACATGTGTCATGTCCTAACTGACATTTCAATCATCCGCATGCTCAAAACTTACAAACACGTGGCACACATCCCATGTGTCCACGTCATCCCTGGTGACATCCACAGGCCATGTCACTTCTTGAATTTTGGGTTCCACATCACCTCCTGGTGATGTCATCATGCCTCACCACTTCAAATATTTAGGCTTTGGGGACTTCAGGAGTTTCCACACTAACACACTTCCAATTCTCCCGAACTCCAATTTCCCAAACCGACCAAACTGTTTCCATGCGTCTCCCTTATTGGATGGTCTGTAACAACTACAGACTTCGAGACTTTGGGAATCTCAACCCTTACATCTTTCCAAAAATTATTTTATCTGAGGATCGTGATCTACTGGTGCATGTCCTCCACAGATTGTCAGCTATGATTTCTTCAACTCTTCGAACTTTAGAGAACTCAACTCTCAACCTTTGATTTCCCCCAAAGTGCATGGAGTTTTACTACATGTCCTCCTGGATTGGACGGTTGAGATTCACATCAGATCTCTGGGGTCCAAAATTATCAATTCTCAACTTCTCCTCGCTCACCTTTTCCCATAGTGCTTTCACCTAAAGCACACGATTGGTTGACACGTGTCCTCCTATAGATCAATAGTGTTGTTGGGAAATAATACCCTACAGACTAATAAACTAGGGCTGAACTTGTATGCAGATCATGACCTTAAAGAAACCACTTTTAACCTATCACCCTAATACTCAAACCCCTTTTTCACACACAATCATGGAAAAGACCTACTAACCTTTTTTTATCAATGTTTGATGTAGATCCTCCATTGTGTTTTATCCGCTTGCTTGTGTTGCTCCTTCCAAAGACAATCCTGCAATCGAGACAAAACACTACACATGCATGCTCTTTTTCTACTTGAGGGTTAGAGATTAAGCATAAATCAAATAAAATATATATAACTCGTGCATTGGGGCAGGAAAAGTATTCTTTTATTAATCTCAAGATGAATCAACTTACAATAATGATAAAGACCGGCTACTGTTCCTCGATCCTGATCCTGGGCTCCTCCTTTTCTTTGTCCTCCAACTGCTTTGATTTAATTCTCCTTAAACTTGAGGAAAAGCTAAAGGGTTGGGATAAATGGATTCGGCAATTGGGCAGAGTTTCTTTGCTATCTTTTTTCTCCTCCAAATAGTACCCCTACCCCTTCTTTTATAGGCTAGAAGGAGCTAGGGTTTTGGACGAACTCTTGGCCATGCATGGCCGGGAGTTCCAGTTAACTAACCCATAGATTTTTGTCTTGTCGACAACTTTCCATTTTTTGTGATTCTGAAGGCAAATGCGGGCTGTAGTGGGCCTGCTAGCATTTGCACGCGGGTTGTAGTGGGCCTACTAGCGTTCAAACACGGGCTGTAGTGGGCCTGCTAGCGTTTACTTTAAAAATGGAGATTTTAGAAGAGTTGTTTAGTAGTTTTTTGGCAAAGAAGGGATATGAGTTGGCCTGATACCAGGTAAGCATGTGTGGTGAAATTTAGGGTTATAACAGATGCCCACAAAGTCATCTTTTAGTGAGTTAGAGGAACACCAAAGGTGGAAAGTAGTCACGTGATCACCTGGATCTTTGTTAGGCTTGGCCTCGAACTTTGGAATGTCTGAAGGAAACTTCTTTGGCATAGGAGGCCAACGCAGATCGTGACAGATAGGATCATTTAACAACCATGTCAAATCTGGCAAGTTTAATGTCGCCAAGAATGGTAGTTTGGGTTGCTGTTGATAGCCTGGGAAAAAGGGTCCTGGAGTTTGATTGGCACCAGGTTGCCAGGAAAAGTTTGGCTGCTGGCCTGGATTCTGGTAGAAGCCATGGCCCTGACCAGCGTAAGGGTTTTTCATCTGTGGAGACATCATTGGCTGATTCCCCATAAAGGACATAGGATGTTGGGCATTCATCGTGTTTGACGGACTTTGGGAAGGATTACCCCATGCCAGTCCCAATGGGAGAGTCCGTCTGAGGTTCCATTGACTGTGGAAAGAATTACCCCAGAATGACATTCCAGAGGAAGGAACAGATCCTTGTCCTGAGTTCCAAGGTCCTGGTATATGTGCCCATGGCACGGGAATAGTACCCTGCGCCAGAGTAGACTGTCCAAAAATGGGTGTGCCCCCAGATGGGAAAGAAGTGGATGCAAAAGTGTTATTACCAAATGTCCCGTTCCAAACAAATGGTGACGAACCTACCAACATATTTTGCGTAGGTGTCCCTTGACTCCCGGCTACAAATGAACTCATGTGTGCAGGCTGCCCGGCGGACTGCTGATGCAGACCACCAAGCGAAGGGGATGAAGGAGGAATATGACCTCCAGCGTAAGGAAAAGCATTAAAAGGGACAGGAATGCCCCCAAGTTGACCTTGCAGAGGAGCGTTAGAGCTCCCTGCCCCTAGACCCAAAGTCTGTAAAGTGGAGTAAGTGAGTGCAGGACTGGTACCCGAACTAGGCATACCGTATGAGAACAGAGGGCCTGTCGCACTAGGTTTGAAGGGAGGTGTGACCGCTGCCATAGATGGGGATGGGCCACTATGCGACGTAGTTGCGGTCAAGACCATAGTGGCTCGGACTGATGACGGAAAGCTAGGAGATGCTTCTCTTGTGGTGACAACGGTAATGGGAATGGAAGAATTCCCAGAGGAAGTAACAGCGTTTATTGCCATAGCTTGTGAGGCACTGACAGGATTTTGTAAAATTGAATTGGCACAATCACTTGCGGCCAAGTATCAGTGGTTGGGGTCTCAACTAGACCAATATTGGCTATTGATTCCTCCGGGAGTTGTTCGGGCTCAATGGTTTGTAACCTAGTTTGTTCGAAAGACCCTTGTTGGTCTAGATTCTGCCTCAATGGTGGCGGGGGTGGCTCCAGTATAACCGGCGGCAGGCCCATAAGCCTTTGTGACCGGCGGAGCTCTGAATCCTCCACTGTGTGAGAATATCTATGACACGCTGAAGTATTCTACACATTCAAACAGTAACACACACTAAAAGAAGTCCCTATGAGATAAGACAAGCAATCACTAACTATTTTGAAGAACAGTTACAACAACCAACACTAGAGCAACTTACCGGTGCAAGTGCAACTCGAATATGAAAGCACCCTCTGGGTATACTCTGCAAAGCGTGGCCCGATGTCTGTCCTAGGTACCACGGTATACCCCCACAGTCACCTATGTATGTCCCTAGAAAAGATTGGCAACTAGTTTGCCAGCACGCGAACAGTCACCAGGCAGGTACAGTCGATAGTCAGGTAGACCACAATGAGTAGGGTATCAAGCCCGAAACTTGTCAAGGGTATCGAGAGGAAATGGTCCAGAAGACAACTGAGGACCTCGAATGGATTCGAGACCCATGAAGCTCTGTGGCAAATGCAAACGACGAAATCCGTCAACAAATCCTCGATATGTGTTCTCCACTACGCTTGGTCCAACTTTGGAGGGGTTATCTCCACTACCTTTCCTTACGCGACCTCGTGTTTAGCCCCTGTGTTAGAGGGGGGTCCCAGATAACTTTCACGTAACTGGACTTCTACACTCCCTATGACAGAATCCAATGTTTGGTTTGAGTGGCCTTGGAGAATTTACTTTCCAACCTATTCCAAGGCCCTAGTCCTGAGCTAGTGTATGAACCCTACAAACAAAAAGTCTAATAGTTTTTAATTATCGTTGCTTTTAATGGGATTTTTTACGTCACAAGGTATGAAGGTGAAACTGATTGTGTGTAAAGACTCAAAGCAAAATGAATAAGAAATGCTTGGAAACAAAACTTTTACAAAAAATGCAAAAACCAACAACTTTTCACCAAGAAAGATTTCTTTTTCTTTTTGAATTTTCTAAGATTTCATGCAACAAACATAAAGGAATTTCACTCGATTTGCGAGCTACTTATGTGCTAAATGCACTACAAAACAACTTATGAAAAAAGACTTCTTCCTAGCTACTGATGCAACAACACAATCTTCAAATAAAGAAGCAAATGAACAAGAGAATTTTTTTTTTTTATTTAAGTGATAAATGAAGCAACAACGGAAAAATGTTGACAAGCACAAAACCAAGAAAACAAAATAAAATTACGACTTAAAGTGCAGATCGCAAAGAATCAGAGCAAAGACGCACTATGGAAATCAAGAAAGCACCGACTCTTAGGCTTCTCTAAAAACCATAAAACAAAATCTTTCTTTTTCATTTTTATCAACGATCAACTAAGAAAAAACCAGGCTAAGGATGAGAGGCCCTAACCTACTGACTGTGCAGCCCTAGAATCAAACCCCTGAGAGGAACACTTCTCACCACAGGAGGGGATGACTGCCCCACCCAGGCTGAAAAGAAACCAGTCAAGCTCGCGACTGTCACTGAAACAACACGCATGCAAACACGTGCTGAGCTATAACAGCACGCGGGTACCCGCGGGCAGAACTTGCACAGGCCGTGGGTCTATATAAATGCTAAGACAAAACAAAACACAGGCAACCCAGACCTGAAAAGGCCTCTGGTATTGACAACCAGGGTCTCTTAAAGGATTGGATGCTTCTTCTTAACATAAAAGAAAAATAATTGCAAAAATAACAAACGCAACTAAACAGACTGAGACAAGACTGTAAACCAGCAAGACCTAGACAGGATCCAGAAAGCCCCCTGAGAATGTAAAATTATGATAGGGAAGAGGAGACTACCTCGTAAGCTATTTGATCCCTACACGCTACTGAAACCACTACAACAAGCATTCAAACACGGGCTATAGAAGGTTAGGGCGCGGCTTACACGCGTGTAGGCCTTCTTCAGGCCACGTGTACCTCTGTGTGTCCCGATAATAAATGTCAAGCACAGTCAAGGAAAAATAGGTATAAAGAACCAGGTTTACTGCTAGCTCTGACCTAATAGAAAACAGACAAACAAAGAAACAGAGAATCTAATTCTTTGAACTACCCAAAAACCTCTACCAAATCCAAAAACCCTACGAGTATCTATCCCTAGTGGAGTCGCCAATTCTGTTGTTGGGAAATAATACCCTATGGACTAACAATCTAGGGCTGAACTTGTACGCAGATCATGACCTTAAAGAAACCACTTTTAACCTATCACCCCAATACTCAAACCCCCTTTTCACACACAAGCATGGAAAAGACCTACTAACCTTTTTTATCGATGTTTGACGTAGATCCTCCATTGCGCTTTATCTGCTTGCTTGCGCTACTCCTTCCAAAGACAATCCTACAATCGAGACAAAACACTATTCATGCATGCTCTTTTTCTACTTGAGGGTTAGAGATTAAGCATAAATCAAATAAAATATATATAACTTGTGCATTGGGATGAGAAAAGTATTCTTTTATTAATCTCAAGATGAATCAACTTACAATAATGATAGAGACCAACCACCGTTCCTCGATCCTGATCCTGGGCTCCTCCTCTTCTTTTTCCTCCAACTGCTTTGCTTTAATTCTCCTTAATCTTGAGGAAAGGCTAAAGGGTTGGGACAAATGGATTCGGCAATTGGGCAGAGTTTCTTTGCTATCTTTTTTCTCCTCCAAATAGTACCCCTACCCCTTCTTTTATAGGCTAGAAGGAGCTAGGGTTTTGGACGAACTCTCGACCATGCATGGTCGGGAGTTCCAGTTAACTAACCCATAGCTTTTTGTCCCATCGGCAACTTTCCATTTTTTGTGATTCTGAAGGCAAACGTGGGCTGTAGTGGGCCTGCTAGCATTTGCACGCGGGCTGTAGTGGGCCTGCTAGCGTTCAAACGCAGGCTGTAGTGGGCCTGCAAGCGTTTACTTTAAAAATGGAGTTTTTAGAAGAGTTGTTCAGTAGTTTTTTGGCAAAGAAGGGATATGAGTTGGCCTGATGCCAGGTAAGCATGTGTGGTGCAATTTAGGGTTATAACAAATAGTCTCTGGCTACTTTTTCTCTTTGGAGGTTTGTCACTCGAGTATTAACATGTCACATCACTGTAGACCTTTCAATTTGTGAGGGCATGCATTGGCAGTTTGGAGTAACCCACTTTTCACCCTAAAATTCTCGTGATGTTGACACATAACCCTTCGGTGAAATCATGGTTTGGATTGCAGGACCACCTTGAGGAATTATCTCCCATGCAACTTGGGTGCCCAGAATGCCTAATGTTCATTTATCTCTCTCTCCAATGGGATCTGACGGTTGTGAGCTTAACCCTTCCTTCATTTTCATCGGATGAACCATGTTCACCTATCCTCTGATCCAACAATCCCGGATCTCTCCTGATCCTATAGTGGCGATCGCTCCTAAATTCGAAGGGGACAGTCATGATCCTTCAAACCCCTTACAACGGTTCTCTGATGATCTAACTCCTGCATATATTCTACAACATCATTCCTCCTTATATTTTCAACTTCACGGTTAGAGTTCGATCTCGACCACGAGACTCTAACCAATGGACCTGACCCATACCGGCCCGATTTTTCAACCAGAAGCTCTGATACCAATTTGTAACATCCCTAGCCACCCACAGGCCGGGGCGTGCTACCTCCAATCCCACCCTTGAACTTCATACTCTTACCAGTACCTTCTTTATTTATAAATAATGCATAAGAGAAAAGGTTTAACGACATGCACAACAATATCTAGCAAGCATGCATAATCTAAGATTTAGTTAAACGATAATTAAAAATACATAGTGGAACACATTCATACACAAATAATAATATCACAGTAGAGAGCACTTATCTTTATAAAAGGTAACACCAACTGGTTTCATACCAAGGACGTTCCACCCAACCATAAACACTACTACTCCAAATCTCAATAGCAGTGTCACCCCTGAGTCAGGGCTATGAATCCACAATGATGGTTCCAAAGTGTTACTTGGGTTCCCAAACCAATCATCTCTCAAGCTCTCATAGGTTTCCCAGCACCCAAAACAATCCAAATATGCAGCTCTCTTCTACCCATCACGTTCCACCCAAGAGAATGGACATCCACCCTTCTTTGCCACACAGTCCTCAGGCAGTCCTTCTCCTTCTAGGGCTCCAACATAGCTTGTCCAGAATCGTAATGTTGGAACTCTCAGGACTCATAGCTATGAGAAAAACAAGGCATAGGCCAACGCATCTCATACATGCAGGCCTCAAGTCATGGCTAGATTGCACCAACTACCACTATAGCCAATTATCTCGTGGCTAATGTTCAACAGTTCCTTTCCCTTTACCAAGACAAGACACATGTGAGGATGTATCAATGAATGGGTAAGTGGGTGCATGAAAGTGTGTGAGGGAAAGAATGGTACAAATGCAAAAGTGAAGGATCAAATGAGCCAACGACCAACCCCACAATCAGACCAAGTATGGGTTTAAGTATTTTTCGTGGGGAATCAAGAACCTCCTAGCCTTCCCCAAGAATCTCACGTAATCGATCCCCTCCTTTAGACAAAAAGGGTAATTAAAATAGGAAATAAGCATTTAGCCCCTCAAGCCCCCTCTCTTGTGGAATCGTAGCCCCCTATAACTCTAGTCCTTGTCCGTATAGCAACCAACAATGTAGATATTAATAATAATGATAAAAAAAATTACATGTCTTGGGAATATTGTCCCTTTAATAATTGTTTGGGCACTGAATCCTCTCATAATTGTAATGATACATTATTTAAAATCAAGGTCTGAAATCCAAGGTGTTACAATGCTTGAGGTATACACTTGATGTATGGTGGCATATGCATGAGGCACATGCTTTGGTTATTTTAGGCACTTCATTGATGATATGGTATATGTATATACATGATTGATGTTATGGTATATGGAATTGGTTTCATATATTCTCTAGTACATGGTACATGATTGGACACATAATTAGATACTCATCATTGATGTTATGGTATCTACATTTGGCATATATTATGGTACATGATTGATGCATGTTATACTACATTTGTTGGTACACAGTTAATGGATTATATGGTATAGGTTTTGGTATATCATATGGTGATGATCATTTACAAGTTGATAGTTTAGTGACAGTGACAGGTTGACAGGTTACATTTTGATGTCATAGAGGTAGTGATAGTGATAGTGACAACGACTCTGGCAGTGAAAGTTTGATCTACCCTTATATTTCAGGACATAAGGATGGGGAAAGGAAAGGCGGTTGTAGTCTCCTTCTGGTTGGTGTTGGAGAACACATGGATTTGGAGCTTCATTCAGGTTGGATCCTAAGAATCAGGGGGTTGTAGCCTCCTTCTAGTTGGCGCTAGAGAATTCAGAGAGTTGTAGCTTCCCTCAGGTTGAATCCTATAAATAAGGGTTCATAGCCTCCTTCCAGTTGTAGATGTAGAGATGTGAAGTTGGTGCTTCCAATAAATGTATTATTTTGATATATAATAAAATTATTACGTGATCTTCTCCCATTTGGGTTTCCATGCAAATATTGGTGTACTGTTTTTATGTGGATGTCTATTATACTATGTTGATTTTTATTGATCATGATATATTGATGATATAATGTTGATGAAATTATTGATTACATATTGTTCTTAAAAGTTATTATAAATTTCTCATAATTATTCACCCCCCTCTAAGTATTCTAACATATCTACCATCTACCGTTGCATCCCACTACGATGTCAATTCACAAGATTGTTTCAAAATGAAAAGATATTGGAGAGGAAGCATACCAAGAATGGTTGAAACAAACACCTATTAAATTCCCACTACTTCCTAATTAACCATTTCAAAACCTCGATAGTAACACTAATTCTTCAGATGTTGGGGATGAAGGAAATGATATATAGCTTGGTATGGATAATTTCTTGCAGGATACCCAGGCCATGGAGGGAATGTTGTTAGATGAATTCCAACAAAATGAACTAGGGCATGACATTGATGTCATATATACCTTCAAAGAAAACTTGAAATCTTCTTCCACCACCTGTCTATTTGGTCCAGTACATGAGTTTGCAAGGTCTACCCAACTAGGAACAAAAACATTAATGTACAACTTGAAAGCAATGTATGGTATGTCATATCCAGGTTTCACAACAATTTTGAGGTAACTAACCATTAATTCCCCTAAAGTTTTAAGGAATATTGTCACACACGGAAGGAAGAAAAGGGTTTATTTTATGCATTCTCAATGACAATGTAAATTTATATTTCCCATTAATTTCAAGTTATTCTAAAATAAGGTACTTCCGAGTGGTAATCGCTTGCCTGATAGTTATGCATAGGAACAAAAAAAATTGTTAATGTTGGGTGTTGAGTACATATCATACCATGCATGTCCAAATGATTGTATTCTATACAGAAATGAATATGCTGACAAAGACATATGTCAAGAATGTGGGCATGATAGGTACCATAAATAAAAAACAATGGAAAGGCACATGGTCCTCCTCATATGATATTGAGGCACAAGCCTATAATTCCAATGTTTCAAAGTCTCTTTCATTGCAAACAATTACCCATGTTGCAGGGGTGGCATGCCTCAAATAGAAGTGATCCAAGAGCTATGTGAATCCCACTAGATTCAATATACATGAAGGATATAGAGGATACATTGCCCGATAAATTGAAGGATGAAGTACAGATCCTCAGATTGATCATAGATATGGATTGAGTTAACTTGTAGTCCCTCAAAAACAACAACTTTTCTATTTGGACAATGGTAGTGATTAATAACAATATCCCCCCATGGTTTTCTTTGAAAAATGAACATATTGCATTGGCTCTTACAGTCCCAAGTAGAAGACAAGTGGAGATAATGGATGCCTACCTCCATCCATTGATCAATGCATTTAAGAAATTATGGGAAGGGATGCATGTATATGATGTATCAAGATTCATCCCAATAGACAAGTCTTTTACATTGTATGGCATATGTTCTTACACAACACATGATTATCCATGACTAGGAGTTTTCTTTGGTAAGCATGTTAAGCATGTTCATCGATTTGTTTATATATATAATCTTATTTGGCATACTTTATTTGGTGAAACTATATTTTTTATTCTAACATGTTATGTATGTGTTAACATCGCAAATCTTATAACAAAAGGGTATCATGGATGTAAACATTGTGGACCTTTTATAATGTCTCGATGGTCCTATGTCATACAAAATCCAGTGTACAACTGTTCAAGGGTATTCATCCTAGAATACCACCCTTATAGAACAGTTGCATATTATTTCAATGGTAAACCAAAGAGAATATGGATATATGAAATAATGACATCGATAGATTGGAAAAGGGCATATGACATAGAGAAGGATAAGTAAATGGTAGATTTCTTTGATTCAAATGGGGAACCTATATTCGATGATCCTCAACATTTTGACATCTATGTTGTTAAAATTCTCATTGGGATGAAAAGGAAATATTTACTTTATGATCTTCCATATTGGGATCACATTAAGATTGGCCACTTACTAGATACCATTCATATAATAAAAAATGTTTCCTCTTCTTTATGGAGGCACATATCGTGGAATAAAATTAACACAATGGATTTCAAGAGAGATCTTATTTCTTTTAATACTAAAAATAAACACTGGCCAAAAAACGAAACTAGAGGATAGGATGGTCCCTCTTGGTATTTTAGAGAAGGTGATGTTCCATTGATTTTAAAGAAAGATGATCTTTATATGGTGAAGGATGTTATATTGGGTGTGAAGGAACCTTCTTTATATCATTTGACTCTATTATGTTGCTTCATTGTAGATGGGAAATTGTTGAGGTTGAAATAACATGACTATATGAACCTTCTAATGGTATGTATGTTGAATACATTATTCTCCTAGTTCTATACTAACGATGGTAAATATACCTATTCACTCACAGTTTTATGAAAATTACTGATGTTTGTTTATATTTTGTAGTGTCATTATACTTTGTTTGTGCATTGCTATATGAACCATGACTTTCCCCAAGACCTTTGATGTTCCATATAGAAACTATCTACATTTGTACATAGGATCACATCAAGGGAGATTGATATGGCTAGTATTCCATGCTGTCGTTGAGAGGCATCTAAAATTGTTTTTATATTTGAGATGGAGCTTCCCACGAGGTTTATTGACTTGGAAGTCCATATTCTAATTCACCTACCTTATGAGGTTGAATTATCTAGGGTGGTCTCATGTCATTGGATGTTCTTCTTAGAGAGGTACATGAAAAAATTGAAGAGGTTTTTTCAACAAAGGGGAAAACTAGAGGACTCTATGGAAAAGGAGTACATATTATACGAGTCATTCTATTATACCAGTGAGTACATCAAGAAAAATAAAAACATAGAAGGGGAAGTTGTTTGAGAAAAAAATCAATATCGGGAAAAAAGGGAAGGGGAGCTACTCCAAGTGAATATAAAAAGGTGCTTGATAAAGATTAAGTCAGTTATATTTTGTCAATTTAGTATAGAGAAATTGTTTATATTGAATTTGATAATATATTTTTTATCCCATGTTTTTTTTTTTAATTCTTTTATACATCAACGAATTTAGAAATTTTGATGTCATAAATAAATTCATTCTTTAAGTTGATAATATATATTTGATCTCATACTATTTATTTTGAATTTTTATTTATATTAGTGACTTTTGAAATGGATACCATCAATAAATTTGTTCTTTACAACGCGACCATGGGTCGCACTCTATGAAGAGAAAAGAAGAAAATGGGACAATGACATGAAAGAATTTAGATGGTTGAATGGTATAAGCATGCCTTATCCTGACCATTTAAAATAAAATATGCCAAAAATATGTCCTAATAGTTGGATGGTTGATCAGATACAAGGAAATATGCAGTGTTCACTCGTAACCCACATGGATAAGATATGGATTCACTAAACATAGGGAACATGGGCAACAACTCTGTAATAACCTTTTTGAGTACCACATTATATTTATAACATTACACATTTGAATTGTAACATGTATTATGTTTTTATTAGTGCTTCAATTATTAGACATATGACACATCCCTTTGTTTACATTTTTACATGTGCATTTCTTCCCATTCATGTGGGAATATGGACATCATTTTCAAACTGTGTATTCTTATGAAGGCCACATCAAAAAATATTGTGGAGTGGAGGTCAAGTTTGACAAATCTAGTCATGCTAGCCACCATGATGAAAACTTGAATGAGGGGAAGTTAGGATACATTGGAAAGATACAATAGATCATGCAAGTGGACCTCTCATCATTTAAATGTGGTGGGGCACCTTCATTTTTTGTTGCAAGTGGTGGGATACTTTCGACCGGGGAAATGTAAAGGAAGATTGTGATAGTGGGATAATATGTATTAACTCTAAAAAAGTGTGGGTTGAAAATAAGAAGCCTTATGTTTTCCCAAAACATTGCAACCAAGTGTTTTTTTACCCAGATGTGTTGGATAGCGATTGGTGGTTCATACTGAGACATGATTTGAGATCTAAACATATTTTTTATAACAACAATGTTACAATGCCAAGCAAGGAAGATAATTAGGGTGATGGAAACAAATATTGATTTCATGTAAATGATTTGTTTAGACATTTATATTGTTGATGTGTCATTTATTATTGGTATCTAGAATGGACAATTATGTTTTTTTCCTTCATTTTATAATTATGTTGGATATGAAAATTGAACAACCATTTATAACCACCATATTGAAAATACATTAAATAGACATACAAGAATAAGATTTTGTTTTGATATATTTTCATTGTCATATTTATTGTTTATTGTAGAAAATTTATGTTGTACTTTATTAAAATATGTTTTTGTTAACCTTTGAATTACTAAGAATTAATTGAGATATCACAAATTTGGTGGCATACAATAGTGAAGATTTGATTTAAATTATATTTGATTTAATGAAAAAAATATATATTAAAAAACATTCAAACCTCAAAAATTTTATTGTTTGAGAAAATCAAAATTTAAATGAATATATACATACTTTGATGGAACTTCTAAGGACAATTATAGAAAAATAACTTTGTGCAATCTACAATACTTGTGGTGTACTTGGAATCAACAACTTTGATGGCATTCCCCACCTTAACTAGTGAAACTCTCATACCCTACACTTATTCCACTGCATCCTTTGGTTTTATAATAAAATAAAATTCTATTAATAATTTTTTTCACATCCTCCTTGAAATAAGTGTCATTATAGGAAGGACATGGAAATTCTAAAAGAGTATTTTTCTAGAGCCTAGTCAAAATTAAGGAGAGTTTTAATGATCCATACTTATCTAAAAGTACAAAATCCTTTGTCAACTATACTAATTCTTAACATACTAATTATAAAATGTTGGGTGATATTATTTTTTAATAAGAGATTCATAAAATTTGTATTAGAGTAAAACATTGTGAAACTATTTCATCCAAATTGTATAGACTAGAACATATTGTTGTTCTCTATATTTATTATTTGAAATTTAATTGAATAAATTTCAAAGATTGTAATATTTGGACAATATAAATTAAAAAAGTCTTTGGAAAAATTAAATATTAATAAAATATAATAATTGTTATTTCAGTAAAAAAATTATATTATAACTTTTTCTTGTAATATTTGAATAATAAAAACTAAAAAAATAACATTATTATTACATCATCAACATTATTACTAGTGAATAACTATGTTATAATGTTATTATTATAATATATTAAAAGGACATAAATATTCAAATCACAATCATTTCACTCATCATATTTAAGTATTTTTGTTTCTAAACACATTCAATCAACACATTGTATCTTGTTGGACAACAAACAATCCACCTTGAATAACAATTAAACATTATATGGCATTGATGGTTATAAATTTTTGCAATCACAATTCAAATTAAACTCTTTCATAAAAGTAAATTTAAACATTATATGGAAACTATAAATTTAAATGAGTGATACACATCAAATTTCACTTAAAAACATAGAAATCATTAGCAATGTTCATCTTCAACATACTCATACTACATTTTTGAAATCAAATAATAAAAACAACCATAACATGAAAAAACATAATATACATGAGTGATATACATATGAATATAAATGTAAAACATACATCTCAACAACATATGCAATAAACATGTCATATATTAATCTCCAGTCAAATATAAAACAATGAGTATAAATATCAATAAGTAACACTACTAGATAGGTCCACCAAAATATCAAGGTGCATCATTGTCTTTGCTACCAAAGGTAGAGCCTATATCAAGAACAATTATCTTAGAAACAAATATCAGTATAAGTGCACTATCAAGTGTCTCTATATCAATATCATGAATTTGTGCATCAATAGTATTGAGTGTGATCATAGTGTTCAAACCATCAAAAGTTGGTGACACATGTGGATGAAGAGGAGAAAGAGGGGGATCGTTGGACGATGCGACATTTGTAATAAGAGAAAGACAATGATCGGGGAATGGTAACACAATTGGACAAAGAGGAGGAGGAGGTAGGATGATCAATGTAGATACATGTTTAGACACATGCAAAGGGGAAACATGAGGCGAGGGAGGAGGAGGAGGAGGAGGATCAGACATGAAAAGATCATTGGAATATGTTGCATCTGACTCATGTGGAGGAGAATCAGGAGGATGTGGAGGATCATGTGGTGAAGTAGAGGATGTGGATGGCTCTACTGATAAGATAAATGTAGTTTTATCATGAGTACCATCCCTCAATGCATTGATAAGGTTGACTGCACAAACAATATTATTCATCAACATCCACATGTCACAAGGAAAATGACTCCATGTAGTAGAGAGTGCCTCTACGTGTAATATGTCTATAGGGGGTACAGGTACCACTATGTGAATAGCCATTACACGACATAAATCATCCGCAATTTATAGTCAGAATATTGAATACAACCTATGTGGCATGTGGGATCTTTTTAATATTGGATGCTTCTCCTCTAACTCCTCCATCATCTCATCATCATGTTGGGGAGGCACATCCCTAACATATGTGCTAGTATCTGTAAAACAATAGATATTAATTATAAGATAATTGAAACAAAATGTTACAATAAATTACATGTGCATTAAATAAAACATAAAAATATGCAAATAGTTTGATGAAAACATAATGATAATATTACCTCACTCATGTGTTGGCTCCTCTATTGTGGATCATATTTTTGAACATCCTATCTGATCTATCGTCACATATGGGTACTCTACAATATTGAGGAAATAATCATCCTCACTAGAAAATAAATCAATAACTGGCCTTCCCATCGGAGTAATGAGATACTCGGATTGGCCCCTCTTGGGTATCAAATGCCCCAACATGCACATACACACATCAAACATAGGCCTAACAGGAAATCTAGGTAATGTTTCCCGAGTGGCATGAAACCTATCAAACAATATTGTATACAACTCATATGTGAATGGGAAGAATCTTGTCACAATAAAAATGGAGTGACAATTATTTAATGCATGACAAAACTATCTCCAAAAACGAATCCACCCACCTAATCAATTGAGGCTCCCACATTGAACTATATACATAATAAAACATAGGGCAATTGATGTACATCCCATTATAGATATATTGTGACAGTGATGAGAGAATATAACACGGTCACCTAACATCCTCTCTCTTAGATGAACCCATCTCCAGCTAACCACCTTTAACTAGAAACTATGAAGATGAAGTAATATATGGATTCATATATCTCTTCTCCTACAGGACCAGCTGGTAATGCAAGGAAATGGTTAAAATAACCCCCTTCCTAGACAACCCAGCGATAAAATACATATCCTCCTCCATGGGATGATACCACATATACATACTAACTCTGAACCCATGTCTACCATCATCACATCGATGGGTCAATTATTGTAACAATTCAGAGGCCCCCCTAATGGAGTTTCCCTCCGAATAAAACTTCAAGAGGCCAATATCCATAAAAATTTCATGAATATGACATGAAAGAGGTTGAGGGTAAGCCTCCCTATCCCTCTCCCTAGCCTCCCACTCAAGCACAAAAGTATGTCTTGACCCACCACCACCCCGCCTCCTCCTGCTCTCTTCGTTGTCGTCTCTGATTCACATAAAAATATTGTTAGGAACATACATAAAGGAAAAATGAATTTAAATTATAAAAAAATACATATATAAATGACGAGAATTAAAAAAAAAAACTAAAATTAATTAATTTTTGCAAAGCAATCTTTAAAATTAATTGGTGCACCCCCAACAGTTCATACACATTGTGATCGTTATTCTCTCACAAAAAAAACACACTCATAAGGAATGTGTCCCATAGGAATATATACACTGAAAAATTTATTTTATGAGTATCCTTTCATCTCATTAACAAATATGCACAACAATGTTAAAATTTATAGTGAACAAATCTAGAGTTCCCTTTGTTAAATTGAATGCACTATTGTTCCATGTCTACCAGAGTGATAGAATGTTGTCTACCAGTGAGGTTATCTTTACGACACCAAGTTGTTTGGTTGACTGATGGAAATTGCTAACATAAACTTCATCATCACAGTTAAATTGGTGTGACATTTTATTTTTAATGCATCGACACTAATAGTGGAGCACCAACGTTTTGTACATCAATGAGTTGTAAAGGATACAACACCGGGAACGAGGAATCCAATGAGATGCACCACTATGAAAATTTGGGAAATATATGTCCTGATGTCTTTATGTATACAATATCAGTTTGTTGGATTACAATGGTTGCACCACTACATTATATTTTATAAAGAGTTATATTAGCAATGCCCTTAGTTAAGTGAAGTCTACCGGTGGGTAATGTTAAACGACATCGATGTGATTTATTTGGTGTGTGTATGATTTTTATAAACTATGGAGGTGTGTTTGAACATTGACATTCTAAGGAGTTATGTGTCTAGTTAGCATCGATGTGGTGGGTAAAATTTATGCATCGCCAGGTTAAATTTCCATACAACATTAATCTAGCAGTGGAGTTAATGAAGTGAAATTTTTCGGTGCAGGTATAATTCCATTATGCATCATTTTCGAGGAGTTCCAAACGAAGCAAAATGTTGTAAATCATAGAGAAATCGAAGTGAAGTTTTCGATAAGACACCCCGCTCAGAAAAAATAGGAAATATACATCCCAGTGCATTTTTGTATACATTACCAGTGTATTGGATTACAATGGTTGCAATGCTATGTTAAATTTTATTAATTATTATGTTAACAGTGTCATTAGTTGAGTGAGGTATATCGATGTGTAATGTTAAACGTCACTGAAGTGATTTATTCGGTGCATGTATGTTTTTTATAAAGTATCGAAGTGCATTTGAACATTGACGTGTCAAGGCATTATGTTTTGGGTACACCCCAATGTTCTTAGTTAGAATTAGTTCACCGCTAGCTTAAATTTTATATATTGTTCCATTAGTGATGCGGTTAATGAAGTGGAATGTGTCAGTGTGGGTAGAATCCCATTGTTCCCTAGTTTTAGGGAACTCAAAAGTATGCACCACTTTGTTTCTAATAATTCATTGCGATGCTCTTGAGGGAACCACATTGGTGCATACATTTATGTGGCACACCAATGATTATTTTCACTATGTACTTGACATAGTAAACACTGTGTCGGGGTGAGCCAAACCATTCAGGCACACCATGCAAAATTGAAATTTGTTTTTGAAAAAAATCACAAACTTCAAACTAAATTGTAATTTTGAATGGATGAAAATAAAAATCTGGAGGTAATAAATAATTACCTAGTATTTTTTGTCATGAGGAGTCATGATTGCACCATTGAGATGAAATGAAAATTTGTGGTAATTTCCAAAAATTGGAAATGTGTGGAATCCATAACTGGAGATATTCAATTTGGTATAGAGCACCACAAATAGGGTGTATTAGGAAGAAAGGTGAGAATCAGTACTTGATTGATAGTTTGGAACCATGGGATCCACTGTAACAATGAAAATCCATTTGATAATATATTTTTTAATTCACCTTACTTCAGTGCGCTTTGGGGCATTTAGGCATGCCTGAGAGTAATATGAAATGACATGGGTGCAATTTATTTGATGCATATAATTTTATTATAAAGTATGGCGATGTCTTTAAACATTGACTCTATAGGGAATTATGTTTCAGGTATGCCCCAGGGTGATTGATTAAACTTGTGCACCACTAGGTTAAATTGTATAAATTGTTGAGATAGTGATGCATTTAATGAAGTGTAACACACCTGTGTGGTTACAAGCCCATTTTTTCTAGTGTAGTGGAATTCAAAAGGATGTGCTTCTTTGTTCTTTTTGTAATTTATGGCAGTGCACTATATTGAATGACATTAGTGCGGACATATACAGACACACTTGCAGAGGTGCTCACTATGGTCTTATGTTTCTGGTACACCCCAAGGAAATTTATGAAACTTGGTGCACTTCTAGGTTAAATATTATATATTGTTGAAATAGAACTACATTTAATGAAGTGTAATTCACTAGTGCAGGTATAAGACCAATTGATGCTAGTGTCACGACATTCCAAAGGATGCACCAGTTTGTATTTTGGTAATTGTTCACGATGCACTAGCTCGAATGGCACCAATGAAACCATATATCAATGTATCATTGGTGGTGCTAATTGTTTCTTTATCAAAGTATGCATTTATTCTGGGCAGGCTCAACCATTCAGGCACATCGCGAGAAATTGAAAAAAAATTGAAATAAATTCCAAATTTGAAGCTAAGTTGTAATTTTGACTAGATGAAAATTAAAATAGGGAGGTAATAAATAATTTTACTTATATGTTTTTTCCCAATGAGGCATGGTTGCACCATTGAGAGGAAATCAAAATTTGTGGTAATTTAAAAAATTTGGAGATGTGTGGAATCCAACAATGGACCTAAACATATTGATGTACAGAGCACTGGAAACAAGGAGTATTATGAAAAATGTGAGCATCGAGGCTTTCTTGAGAGTTTTAGAGCAGTGGATATAATGTAACAATGTAAATTGGTTTGGCAATTTGTTTTTATTTACCGTACCTCGGTTTGGATTTAAATGGATAGGTGCACTGGTGTCAGTTGTTCAATGTCAATAGTGTGATTTTTTCGGTGTATGTAATTTAATTATAAAGTATGGCGGTTGTATGGAAACATAGGCATGCCGAGCATTCATTTTTCATGAAAGTTTTGGTACATCGACATCTCAAAGGAAGATCAATTGAAAACAAACCTCCACAAAAATGTCTCATGATCCTCCTTCACTATGAATAGTGATAGGGCATTTGAATATTTAAGCACTGGTGTAGTAGTTTTTATATGTGCACCGATGTGTATGTTCCATAAAGGTGCACCAAAAGAAAACCTCCCCAAAAATATCAAATCGCCCTCCTCCATTGACAACCTTCGCTATTTATAGCTAATGGAAGAACGTTTTGCCGAGGCTTCACAAAATCTTCCACAAGAAGGTGTTCTCATTGTAGTGATATATCAACTTTTCTCCCTCTCTCTCCCTCTCTTCATTTCTCTCCCTCCCTCCATAATCCCTCCCTCCCTCCCCCTTGTCTCTCCCAAT
>ML778098.1:2168713-2224796 GCA_009831015.1 Picea engelmannii | reverse complement strand
CAGTTGACTAACACTTTCAACATAGGGAAATAAATATTGTAGCATGACATATGCTGATGTCATTTCTCCTCCATCAACACAAGCAAAGTCTAATATTTAAGTAGAGGGCAATCAAGTTTAGGCTATTAGTGAACCTCCAATGATGATTTCATCAAGACAAGTTATTCTGGATGACCGGATGATGATGGGTTTTCTTGGAGATAATTATAAAATGGATTACATTAGAGAGGGAAATAGTGCAAATCCTTACGGTGAAGACATTCCTATGGTGAAAACTCTTGCTGGATAGTCATATTTTCTAGAAACTAGTTATGAGAATTTCCACTCTCCTCCTAAAATTTATTTGCAAGTGATAGAAGGGGAAATAAATACTACCTTTATAACTCCACAACAGAGAGGTGAAGAGTGTCAGAATATAGGTCTGTCATCCCTATTGATATTGATAAGTGTGCAACAAAAAAATCCTAAATGGATTGAGGTGGGTGAAAGTGGTATAGAATCACTTTAAGGTGACTTACCTAACATAGCTATTTGTTATCATTAATATAAAGTTATTAAGGAACATTTTGAACCAAAAATTGATGTAGCTAAATGTCACGTATTTTTTTCTTTGTTAAAATCATGGAGTTTGACAACTATTAGGATAATTTTAGGTATTAAAATATTTATAAGTTTAGAAACATTGTGGATTATTTTCATAAAATTTGTAAGAAAAATTGTTCTAAAGACTGTTCAATACAACCCGACATCTCTTGTCATAATTAATTGTTAGCAAGATCACAAGAAAACAACATTTTCTTAGAGAAAAATCTCATCTTACGAAAAGAAATATCAAAACCATTGAAAAATATTTTAATACACAAGATGGCTTGGACATAAGTGGCCAAACATATGTGTGGTCCTTCACTAGTAGGCTACCTCATTCTTAAATGAAGTTAATTGGAGCATTTAAGGGACTAATACAATTTTTTTTCCATGAGAACACTAGGCCTTCTTCTTACCAAAAATATGTACTAAAATTTAGAAGGGTATCTAGGGACCATGAACCCCACATTAAACACTTTCCTGACATGACACACAAACAATTGTATGAGATATTCAAGAATGTACATAGTGAAATTAACTTGGTTAAAGTATATTTCCATAAAGGCAATCCTTGGTATGTTAAAATAAAAACAATACATAACACATGTTGTTGTTAATACCACATTGAGTATGGTTATTATTATGAAAGACACACACACACACACATGTGTGTGTGTGTGTGTGTGTGTTCAACATGTGTGTGTGCACACACACAAACACACACATTTTGTGTGTTTCATAACACCCTTGTATAGGAACACTCAGTTATATTGTAGTTGTCATAATTTAGAGACTTTATTAATTGAATATTGTGTACAAGGCGATAGGGTTGTACATTCTATCAAAAATATTTCTTAGATGGGACATGCCCTAGATGTGGTGGAAAGGAATTACTGAGAAAGTCCATCCATGTGAGAGATAAGTATGAATTATGAAGGAAGGAGGTTCACTTACAAATATTTAAATATGGTGTGTATGATATTGATGGAGGGAATGGAAGAAAAAATATACAATTCATGACTTCCCAGGTACAGTTAAGTGACTTCATCAAGGAATTCTTTGAAAAAAACCCGCAATATGTTCAACATGTCCATGTGGTTCGATGTAAGGATGAGTATTTTAGAATATGAAGAACTACATTTCTCGTTGGTAATATCTTATCAATGGTTGGTTTTGTTGGAAACTACACCCTTCAATTGTGAAATGATATTTAAGGCTAATATTATCCCTCAAAGTAGGTCGACATAAATGTTTATATCAAATTTAGGAATAAGACACACAATAACAAAGAAAATAGATTTATATTGAAGGAATATCACTTCTACATAAGTGACGATGGGTGCCATGACTTAGCTTACATACAACATTGCTTGTAGTTGTTTTACAATCACCTAAAGGAGAAGAACGTATCGATGGATCAATATCAAATTTAGTGATATGGTTGCACATGCAAGTTAAAAAATTCCCATGTATTTCAATGGTTTTGTATGTTGCAAAAAAAAAGGTACCCCATATTTATAACTATTTCGAGACTTTGCATGAGGACTACGAACATGATGCAATAGGAAACCACATTACATAGGTAACCAATTAAGCTCACAACTATTTCCCTTGTTTAAGATGAAAAATATATTGTTGAATGGTGTTCTTTAATAATGGCAGAAGGAAAAAGAAGGAAAAAAGACCATTCAACCAAGAAATAACAAGTACATATATATTTTTGGGTCTTGTCAATGTAGAATGATCATGGTCATATGAATGAAAGACAATCTAGAGCACTCATGGATTCCATTCAGTTCGAACATCATACAATTTAATAGTTTAAATATGGATGAGAAAACACTCTTGCTTATATGGTCCATGTAGTAGTAATGAATGGGATGATTGTGAATCCATAGACTAGGTTGATATATGGGATCGTGTTTAACTTCCCATTATTCAACATATAAATATGGAATTATCCTAGTTGGAGGAGGACCAACCAAATATTTTAGTAGCTTATGATCACATCTCAGATCTCATACTATGAGGTTTGGTGAATATTTTATGAATTTTGAGTAACTAGCATTAATGTTGTACACTTTATTCATTTATGTTGTACACTTTCTTCATTTAATGTCAATAAGAGAGTCTAAAAGAGTGATAATAAGCCCCAAAACTCTAGCTATCAAGTAGAATTTTTTTTTGTAATAAAACTCATAAATAGAACCGACGTACATCACCATGAAACAATTTTGAAACAACAAGAAGTAAAATATATTAATTTAGTGAAATGAATTGGAATATGTGTGTTAATTTCTAGGTAAAGGGATGACAAACCATACAACATTGTTTACTGCAATAAAATTTTAATAAAGACAATGATACTTTAGTAGTGGTAGTTTTAGAATATAAATAAGGAAGCTTTCTTTAATTCAACAATGTAACCATGGAAATTATGCCCAATACCATGTAGAATGGAAGTAAGATGTACACAATTATTATATTCTTGATTTGTTTTGAAATAAATTTAATTGGATGCAATTTTTTCAAGCCTTAATGTTTGTATAAGAAACATTTATTTTAACAACAAATAAATGATGAAGTATGCAAATTGTTGACTTGGAGAGAGGCTAAAAATGAATTGAAGTATCTAAAATTGCAAGCCACTTTGAAGGAAGATACAAATAACTAGATTTTACACCACTTGGGAGCATGAAGACTAGTTTCATCTTATCCTTCTGATAAAATGGATTCAAACAATAACAATGTATGGGAGCTAGATGGAAAAGAAGACTTGAAAGTTAGAAACCTAAGGTTATACCCTTATACGCCTAGGACCAAAATAAAGAAAACTAACCCTGTATAAAATCCTAATGGACATGAAGAATGTTAATGTGGCGAAACATACCATAATGTTGTTGGAAAAATATCTTCTGGATGTTGCTATAAAAATGGTGGTTTTGTTGCTTTTACAAAGAAAACCACCAACAAAATTTTGAATTTTAAGACTACACATGCATTATAGTAATGAAACACTTTCACGATATTGTTATAAAACATACACACCAACAATTATAGTAATCCATGATATATTCTACTTGTGAAGGATTCTACTAAAAAATAAAAGAAAATACATGAATCAATATAATTTTGCATTTCAATGTTTCCAAAGTGATGTAGCATTGAATGAACACATCCCTTGATCCTACAACCTTGATACCGTAGAAATATATATTGGAATATTTATGAGATGTTTTTGTCTCATTTTACCATATTATCAGCAATCGTTAATCATATAAATCCTCCCTTATAATTATTCATGATGAAAGAACTGTAGTATGTATATTCTTTGTTTGCACATAATAGTACTTACTATAGTTTGTTCCTAATATACGAACCTTCCTACAAGATATATCTTACATTCCCACCTTGTCGTAATTCTTCAAACACCCAATTAAACTCCCTCTAGTAGACGAACCAAATGCTTCAATATAGACAACCCTTTTTTTATCAACATTATCCTCTTATGCTTCATCACAATAGAATATACCATGCTTACACATTTTCCCTATGCCCATTATACCATATAAGATACCCATCCTGCTTTATAATATCTAAAAGAGTATAAAAAGGTTCATCCTCTTTGTACCCCAACACTACAAATATTTAAGCAATGTACAGTGAAAAATATTAATGCAAATCATAATAATGGTGCTCATATTCCTAAGTGAAGGCTAAGGATACCATACAAATGTTTAAGGTGGTTTTTCAAGGTCTACTTCATGAAGCCTGATCCTTTGAATATTCAAATAGGGCCTAATCAATGTACACCAATATTAGAAACAATACTATGAAAGATCCATAACAATAAAATATAACACACCAAAGGGTCCCCATTGTCACCTTCACTAGCATCACAAAGTATAATAGGGTTTCCAAGAACTCCAAATATACTAGGGTTTCTAAATTTCACAAAACCTTATCAATATGAAGTTCTTCATTACTCCTCTAATGTTTTCCCCAGTCTCTAGAAAATTTCTTCAAGAACTATAGCATTAAATACAATGAGACAAAATTCAAATGAAAAACAATAGAAAAGACTCAAGTATTCTCGTGTTTTTTTTATGGTTAAAAAAAATGTTCTTCAATGTTATTAGTATTATTATATAATTAGGTCATGTGTGCATTCCAACCATCCTATATTAATATTTTGTAATAAAGGGAATTAGCCCTGTCTTGTCATCAGTCCAATCATCCTACCACCATATCAATGTATGCACCATTTTATGTGTCACCTATTGAAAGCTTCCAAAAGAAGCTTAGAAACCTTGTGTCTATGAATCTCCACTTGATTGCATGTGTTATGAGAATTTTCAATTATTTTCAATATGAGAAATAACACCTTCACGACCATCACAATAGTTCATCCTACTCATTCGAATAATAATTGTATTGCGATTTTATGCCTTTCGATCAAATTGCCAATATATCCCTCAATGGATTGAGGAGGTGAGTTCCAACTTGCCATAAAACACTAAATGGGAATCAGATGAATGAACCATCAATTTCATTAGACTTTGGGTACTGGATTACATCTAGGGGAAACCCTCCCCTATGATTATTTTTCCCAAAAGGAAATATGTTCAAGGATCTCCGAAACTAGGGTTTTTCTCACTAAGGGACAATGCAATTTATAAACTACGGGTCAATTTTGAGAAACGTTGACTTGAGAAATTGTGTGTAGCATGGCCATGTGGTCCTTAGTTAAACACACTTTTAGGATTTTATGGAACTCAATTATTCCACTTTCTTTGGATTTTATGCCCCTATACCAAACTGTCAGTATGTCATTGAAAGGCTTGAGGAGGTGATTTGCAACTCCCCATAAAACTCTAACCAAGCCTCAAATCGATGAAGTATCAATTGAATTTGAATTGAGACACTATATTATAACTATGGTAACCCCTCCCATATGATTTAATTTCCTAGAAAATACTTTTTTTCGAGGATATTTCAAATGAGGGTTTTGCTCAGTAAGGGACAATGCATTTTTTGAAATATGGGTTGATTTTGAAAAACATTTTGTCGAGTGATTGTAGGTATATTTTTCACATGGTCCTTTGTAAAATACACTTGTAGGATATTATGGATCTCAATTGTGCCAATTGTTTTCAATTTTATGCCCCTAGACCAAATTGTCAATATATCCCTGAATGGCTTGAGGAGTTGAGTTTCAAATCACCATAAAACTCTAATCCAGCCTCAGATGGATGAAATGCTAGTTTATTTGGATGAAAGTAACTATATTAAAAATATGGGAACCCATCTTCCATGACTCTATTTCTTGACAAAAGGTTTGCTCGAGGATATGCAATATAAGGGTCTTGCTCAGTAAGGGACAATGTAGTTTCTGAACTACAAGTCGATTTTGAAAAACTTACGTAGGGAGATTATGGGTAGCATGTTCATGTTGTCTCTTCCCAAACAAACTTGTGGGATCTTACAAAAAATAGTTATTTCAATTAGTTTTGGTTTCATGCATGTGGACCAAATTATCAAAATGTCCCTGAATGACTTAAGGAGGCGAGTGAGGTTAGTTGCAACTCGCCCTAAAACTCTAATTTGGAATCTTGTTGATGAATAATCAATTGCATTAGAATAAGTAAATGGATCATAACTATGGGAACCCCTATGATTTTTTCCCAGACAATACTTTTTTCGAGAATCTCTAAAACTACATTTTTTCTTAGTAAGGGACAATGTAATTTTTGAACTAGGGGTCGATTTTGGAAAAACCTATTTCAGGTAATTGTGGTTAGAGTGGTCACATGGTACTAGGCCAACAAAACTTGTGGGATCTTCTGAAAGTAAATTATGCCTCTTGGTTTGAATTTTATTCTCATGGAACAAATTGTCAATATGGCCCTGAATGACTTGAGTAGGCGAGTTGCAAATCACCATGATAGTCTAATTCGACCTCGAATGAGAAAATATTTACTTGCATTGGAATTCCAATGCTATATTATAGCTAGTGGCACCCATCCCCTATGATTCCATTGCTAAGAAAATATTTTGTTCACGGATCAATGAAACTAGGGTTTGTAAGGCATAGTGCAATTTGTGAACTACGGGTCGATTTTGAAGAACACGGTATCGGATGATTGTGAGTAGCATGGTAATGTAGGCCTTGGATAAAAACACTTGGAGGATATTTCCCAACTCAATTATGATACATAGATTGGATTTTATTTTCCTAGACCAAATTGCCAATGTGTCCTCGAATGGATTTAGGAGGCAAGCTGTTAGTCACCATAAAGCTCTAGCCAAGCATCCAATGCATGAACCACATCTTGCATTGGAATGCTAAAACTAGATTATAACTATAAGAACCCATCCATTTTCATTTCATTTCCCCAAAAATGGTTTTTCCAAGACCTCTAGAAGTAGATTTTTTTTTTCGGGAAGGCACAGTGTAATTTATGAACTAGGGATCAATTTTGAAGAAAATTATGTCGAGATATTATGGGTAGATTGGTCACATGGGACTTGGCTAAACACACTTGTAAGATATTACATAAATATATTATGCTACTTAGATTGGATTTTATTCCCTCGAACCAAATTGTCAATGTGTCCCTAAATAGCTTTAGGAGGTGAGTTGCAACTCACCATTAAACTCTAATCGAGTCTCCTATGGTTGAACCATTAGTTGTGCTAGACTCTTGATACCAGATTATAGCTTGGGACAACCCTCCCCTATGATTCCATTTTCTAGGAAATCATTTGTTCGAGGATCTCCTAAACTATGGTTTTTTCTAGTAAGGTACAGTGCAATTTTTGAACTAGGGGTCGATTTTGAAGAACATTGTGTCGGTTCATTATGGGTAGCATGGTCATGTGGGCCTTGGAAAAACACACTTGTAATAGATTACAAAAAACAATTATGTTGCTCGTATTGGATTTTATGCCGCTAGACAAAAATGTGAATGTGTCCCTGAATGGCTTTTGGAGACAATTTGCAACTCACCATAAAACTCTAATTGAGCCTCTGATGGAAGAATCATCAGTTGAGTTAGACTTTTTACATCTAACTACATATAGAGGTACCCCACCCTATGATTTTATTTCCTAAAAAATAGTTTGTTTTAGGATATCCAGAACTAGGGTTTTTCTCAGTAAGCAACAATGCAATTTCTTAACTAAGGGCCGATTTTGAGGATCATATCCTGTTTTGTTCCCTTGTATAAAATATAGGGTTTTACACATTAGGAATTTGTTGCATGATGCAGAGGGAAATTCAATGCCCTTTTAATTGGATAATCCTAGGGTTTTGATCTCTGAGTCTTATTTTGTATTTATCCTCCATTGAAGGTGTTGTAATCACTCTATATTCCCTAGAGAACGTTTCACTTGGAGATGATTTGACACCCCTTGGAGAGATGATGGACCCTTATTTCACCTTGGACATTGTCCTTTTCACCTTAGCCATTGAGCATTATTGATGATGACATCATATGTTATGAAGGTTTAATTATGGTGGAGTTTACCTACCACCAGAGAATCCATTTTGATGATGATTTGGGGGTCCTTTGAGGACGGAATGTTACCTTTTGATGAGGTGTCACTTTTAACCATTATTTTTACCTTTTATGGATGATATGTTTCCTTTGGAGGCCCTTGCATCCTTCTAGAGCATGAATTCACCCTCATTGTTACATCCTACACTCGTATGTTTCAATCTTAAGGGGATGTTTTGGTGTATTAGCATGTTTTATTATTCATTGAGGTCATTTTGGGGTTTGTTCATGTCTAGAGACTTGGAAAAGTTATTTAGTGGAAATAGGTGTCATTTGGTGGTGGTAGTTAATGACCATTATGGCTAGGTAAATATATTTCATAAGGCCTAGTGAGAATAATCATTAGATCAAGATCTTTGGTGATGGTTAGTGACCATAATTGTTATTTTTAGGTTTATTTTTATGATGAGCATTAGGAGATTTTTTCCAAGTTCAGCTACAAACATACCAATTAGTAACAGAGTTAAAAAGGTTGTTACTAATTTTGTTTCCAAATCTCCTATTCCTTGTAGTAAAAATGTAATTTTTTTTATGAAACAAAATATTGTAGTGTCCCTGTAACACCCCTGTTTTCCCCAATTTGTAATTAATCATAGAATAGGAATTACCATGCTAATGCATGAGGAAAATGTAAATGTATTATTGTTTGAGTTGCCAATAACTGACTGTGGGGGTGAAGCCTTGAAAGTACTGGCCATGATATCACTAGAGGAAGGAAGAATGTGAAAACTATAAGAGAGGGTTCATATATCAAATAACCCCAAAACCTCCCTTGATAAGGATGACCAACCTCCTTTGAATCCCAAGGAAATAAAATCAGTCAATGAAGAAAGGATCAGTGGTTGAATCACCAACCACCCCCATGAATGGAAACCTGGGCTATCAGTTCGAAGTACGAGAGGGACCTGTAGACCTAAGCTTCCTTCTGACAGAAGGAACAGGATAGGTCAGCAAAAACCTCCCAAGGTAAGAGGGACACACACACATGGGAGAGGAGACACTAGACACCAGACACCAAACACCAGACGAGGGAAGAAGCTCGCAAGGAAGAGGTGTGAAGCTCTCCAGCGAATCACAAATAGAAGGTCGTGAGCTTGATGTCGAAGAGCATCTGAGAAACCTCACCAAGGACATGACCAATAGAGAAAGCTCTAAGTTATAGATAACAAGACCCAAACAGAAGATGAAATGGAGGAAGAACCCTCGAGAAGTGTGAGAATTTCCTGGTGATATCATGGCTTGGCACGGGGGTGGCCAGAGTGATAAGAATGAATGCCTCTGAGCCTATGGTTGGGTGGAAGGACAAACACCCACAGTCAGTTGGTTGGCGGCAACCTGTAATAGATAAGTGAATTATGACCCTGTGTAATTTAATTGTAATGATGTATGAATTGGTATGCTATGCTTGCTTTTAGGAATGTGAAGGAATGCTTAATGGATATAATGTATCCCTTCTATTTTCTACTGAGTCATATAATTAGGCAAGAAAGGAATTATACGGTTCAGACATGACTTGTTCCCATAAATTCTGGAGTCCTGTAGTGTTTCAAGATAGAGCCACGAACTATGAGCTTGTCGATCTTAGGCGTATTTGCATGTATGATGGTTTACTCACCTAGTTGTCCTGAGTCCCTTGGAGGACAGAGTTCTGTTAAGCTTAGGAGAGGTAGTGTAGTTATGCACAGGCTCCATACGAGGCAAATAGAGGCCAAGACTCACCCAAGTCCTAGACTTGACGAATGAGCGCAAGGGGTGTGCGGAAGACTCTTCTAAGAGTCAAGCCCAGGAAAAAGAGCACAAATCTCTTAATTCCTTCATAGCTGAGAAATGTCAAGAGGAAAAACACTTCTCATAAGTGCTAGTGATACCCAATAGTCGTCTTACAGTAGAAGATCGAAGGCTGAGACCTTTGAAGCATCGAAATCTTCCAAGGAAAAAGGAGTAAAGCGTGAGCTCAGGGAGGAGCTACAACTACTGTCATATCTTGCATGGATAGTCGATAACCATCAGATCTAAGAGAAGTTTCACGAGGTTTAACCCTTGCATATGCAAAGGTGAGGACTTGTCAAAGTCCTGAAAAGATCTAGAACGTCCATTTCAGAGGACACGTGGCAGAGATCTAAACCCATCAGAGTTTCAGATACTAGACGTTTGAAGGAATAGAATCATGGAGTCGCTGCATCACGAACTCCCAGTTCATGAAATCCCAATACAGGAGAAAAGCCATTGGATTTCGGTATTTCGACTATTAGGAGTTCCAGACGTAGAGGAGGTTATGGTCTTGGTACCAAGAGTTTCAAACTCCCGGTATGTGAAACAACGAAAGCATCGAGACCATCCATTCCAGAGGACATGTGGCAGAGATCTAAATCCATTGGGGTTTCGGATACTAAGAGGTTGAAGGACAAATAGTTTGGTTGTGACGGATTCAAAAAATCACAAATCTCGAAGTTCCGAAAGGTGCATGCGATTGAGGATTCGGGGAAATCCCTGAAAGGAGATTTTAGTAATTCGGTTACCAGAAAAACAAGAGGTAAGAGTTTTGAACTCTTGACCCATAACACCCCCAAAGGATCTGAGTTGTGGGATCAGGAGAGGCTTTGAGCCATTTCTCTTGCTCAGGAGAAGGAGGATCGAAATTTTGGGATTCGACACTTCGGTACATCAGATACTGAGAGTATGAGAGGACAAGGAATTGGAGCAACAGGATTCACGAAGTCCCGAAATGCAAAATCCTGAAAGCGTTTGGAGGAGTAGTGTCGGGTCATGGAATAGGGATAGGTTTCGACATACCGGGGTTCAGGATTTTGGAAGTTTCGAGGACAAGGAACTGGGGCGCTTTGTGTTGAAACTCCCGAAGTCGCAAAATGTGACGTATTGATGGAGTGGGTGTGTGAAATCATGGATAAGTATTGTTTGTAACAGAATCACGAAATCGTGAATTCCAAAACCCCAAAAAGATGTGGGTCGTCAATCCAGTTGGATCGTAGCCGTTGGTTCAAGAGGGACATGGACCGTTGATCTCTTAGCGAAGATATTTCAGTGTTTCGGCTACTGAGGTTATAAAGAGTAAGAGATTCAGGACTATTGATCCATAAAATCCCAAAAGGATCCAAACAATCAGATCAGGGGAGGCTTACATCCGTTGATCTCCCTTTGGAAGGGAACTTCGGAGATTTCAGAGTTTCGAGGATTTGAAAGGGAGAGGAAGAGACATTGCATCACGATTCCCTGAATCACGAAAATTTGGTAAGTGATTTTTCGATTAAGCGTGTGGTCATGGACCAGGGTCACATGGACAAGACCCAAGAGGGGAGCTTGTCACTCGCCAGCCCTTTCGGGTTTCAACATTTCGGCATTTCAGGGTTTGAAGAGTCGAAAGACATGACTCTCTTGCATCACTGAGTCGTGAAATGCGAAAGGTGTCTCTTGGCTTGGATTGTGGTCATAACCAATGATCACATGGAGGTGGACAAGGGAAGATCTAGCCCACGCAAGGCACCCATAGGAATTCAAGGATTCTATCTCTTAAGGAAAAAAAAAAAAAAATATTATGCCGTAGTGGGTATGTGACAAATTGGTATCAGAGCATGGTTACAACACTTGGCCTGCTTGGGCTCATGTACGAGCCACATAAGGAGATGTTGTTATCTCCATTTACTCCTTGAGGAGAAGGGCTGCAAATTGAACCTATGATTTTGGGATTTCTTGTTGAATTCCAGCAAAGGAATTATATTGTTCCTTTATCAAAATGATAATACTCTTATAGAAGTAGGAATGCACTGATTAGTATTATTGATAAGACCTGAGTGTGAATAACATAGGTGGAATAAATTGTTCTATGAAGTTGCACTAGCTAGAAAAGGGACATGAACTGAGTTGTTTTGTTATAGTGTGGCGATGGCTACCTACTAAAGCAGGTAGAGTCTCTTGCAATTGAGATGGCTAGTTGGGTAAGAATTAAGATCCAAATGAATAACTCCTTCATGATTTGGGAAATCTGGTAAGGACTAGTAGGATCTTTAGGAAGTTATGATTACTGTGTTATTAAAAGACTAAACTCTAAGCCTATAACTCCTCACGATTGAGAGGACTGATGAAAATATGTAGGGTCAGATTACCTGACCTATAATGGTTAGGATCGACAACAAGGATAATCTGTTTGAGCAAGATTAAGAGGATTACTTTGGGACTGTTGCCAATTCCCAAGAGTGACCCTTGTTGGTTGTTCCCATAAAGAGAGGGTAATATACGTATGAGTTATGACTATGAGATTAGTCCTGTAAGTAACTTAAAATATCAGAAGAGATAGCAGGATAAATCCTTCAGAAAAGAGTTTTGAAGATTGGATAGGATCGAGAGTCAAGATACATTCAGAAAGAACCAAAATGTTTCAGGTTGTTCAATCTCGGAGAAGTAGCACACTGGTTAGTTGTGAGGAGATACCAGAATTTTGTAAAACCAAAGGACTTGGGATAAGCAATGAGAAATTTGTGAAAATATCACAACCCTTGATCAAGGAGCGATCTAGACCATTGATCTTCTAGAGAGAATTTCACAATTTTAGATACCAGGAGTCCGAGAGGTAAGAGTTCGAGAGACTAGAGGTCCCGAGCCATGAAGTCCGGAAAGCATCGGGACCATTCATCGCTAGAGGACAAGTGGTGGAGAATTGAGGTTTCGAGAAAATTCTCGAAGGGAGACATTTCAACACTCCTAGTACCGGGGATGTGAAGGGAAAGAGTTTAGAACTCTTGACCCCCCCCCAAAAAAAACACCAAAAAAGGATCAGGGCTATAGGATGCAGATTGGATCACGGTCGTTGATCTCTCAATAGTGGCACACCGGTATTTTGGGTACTGAGAAGTCAAAGGAGAAAGGACCGGGAAACCCTTGCATCACGAGATCGCGAAACACAAAATCCCAAAGGCACTGAAGGGACGCGATAGGAAGCCAACATTTTGTCATACCGAGATTCGACATTTCGGAAGTCCTACAGACGAGGAATCTAGACTCTTGGGGATGAAAACCCCAAAGTATCAACAATGAGACACAAAGAGGAGTGGGGTTGTGGTCATATTGGGATATCGGGAATCAGTATTTTGGGAATCCCACAGATGAAAAGTCGGAACGCTTGACATCGGGAGTTCTGAAGTCGCTAAATGCGATGAGCCGAGGAGACACATCCTTGGAGGAGAAAGCCAGGGATTGGCATTTCAGCATTTCGGAGGTTGGCATTTCGGCCTATTGGGTTTCGGGGAATCGAGGAACCAGAGTTCCTTGCAATAGAAATCTCGA
Source organism: Picea engelmannii (assembly GCA_009831015.1). NCBI lineage: Eukaryota > Viridiplantae > Streptophyta > Pinopsida > Pinales > Pinaceae > Picea > Picea engelmannii. The sequence goes on along the minus strand of ML778098.1, from coordinate 2,211,354 downwards.
AATCGCGAAATGTGAAGCGCCTTTTAGTTCAGATCGTTGTTATCGCTGGTGGTCACATGAGGAGAAGGTGTGAACTAGTATGATGAATACTTAGATGTGTTCAATCGTACTTGAGTGCATGAGGTTAATGCATTGTGAAGCTTCATAATAGGAATCTTGATATTAATACCAATAAGGTATCTATGATATTAAACATGCAAGTAATGCACATGTATGATGTAAGAGTATAAGTATACTAGAGGTCCAATAGGATTGCCCTGATGAGTGAAACATGAGGAAAGAATTACACTTGCCAAAATTGAATGAATACCATGGATACATGGTTAACTCCGTTCTGAAGAGTTGCAAAGGTTTCGTCCTGAATGATAGCTTAAGGGGAATGTACTACATTCCCTCAGGAAAATCCAGTGCAATTAAATGAAAGAGTAAATGAGTGAGGATGCTCTGATGTCATGGGAAGAGGCAAATGTTTATGCCTTTGAAGATCACATGAGAAGGACTGTGAACAATCCTGAGATGACTGATTAAAAAAAAAAAGAATGGAAATGTATGTAGGCTATGAAATATACCTACAATAGCTACATACATGCTTAGGATTATGAAAGTGGTTAAGTACATCATAGATGTAAGTTAACAAAGATGCATGTTTATATTCCTTAAGGGGAATATTTGGTAGACCACTAAAAGGATGACTCAAGGTTAAGGCCATCACAAGTGGTGATGGATTTGCAACAAGGAAGTTGCATGTTGAAGGAGTTCCAGGTGGAGGAACTATATAAGGTATCTGTCAGAAGAACAGAGTCACAACCCTGATAATTGTTGAAGGTTGGACAATGGGATGCAAGGCCTGTCCATGTATAAGAATCCTAGATTACATTTTGAAAGAATCATGTAAGTAATAGAAGACTAATAACCAAATATTGACCATTATGATAATAGAATGGAAGAGTGTAGGATGCACATGTTCATGATTCATTATGAGCAAAGAGTTGCTACTAAAGCATGCTCAAGTATCCTAAGAGTTAGGATGAGCCTAACCCAGGGATGCTAAAAAAAAGAGCAGTTGTGGAAACCAGTATGGTTGGTAAGAGGCCAGTAAACCCCTGAGTATGATTGAATGAATAAATGGGTACTGATACGGCCTGGTTGAATCTGTGGTTAAGGAAAGGTAGTGAGACCTTCGAGATAACTTGACTGGGCTGAAAAGTCCCAGGCGATGTAGAAAGAATTGGAAGAAGGGGAGAGCCCTCAATTTTTTCCTTGTTGTGCATTACGTTCTATGGGATGAGAAAGCTAGTACATTGATGAACGCAAATTATTTGACACCATAATAATGATGGTTGTAATGTTGTGAAAGAAATTGAGAACTGTTGTGTTACACTAATGAAAAACATTAAGGATAATGTGATGAAGTGCATACAGATATGCTAAACATGCCTGAAAATGTTTTTATTAATTAAACGCTATGATATTTTCATTTTAATTTACATGACGATTAATGTGCCTATGGTGTATGTCATGTGTAGAAAGGAATAATATTGGAACTATTGAGGAAGACAGTTGCCAATAATGAACAACCTCAAGAAGAGGGTGACCATGGAAAAGCTGCGGTTGAAAGGTTGTTGACGAGACTGTGAAAATCCCGCTAAAGCACTACTCATAAGGTAGAGAATAGAGAAAGGGTGCTAGCAGCCAAGAACCGGTATAAAGATATTTGTTCCTGTGTGGCACAGGGTATGAAGGAATTTGGAAGCAGAGGGTCATGGATATGGAAGTAAATTAAGCCCATAGGAAAGACCAATTTCCTACTGAGCCAAACTGTAAGGAATGGTATTTCCTTTTGAGAAAGCGAATCTGATTGTTAGTATGCACCATTGTGAAATTGTTGTGACGATGTTGTAAAGGTGCAATAAAATGTATGTGCATGAAAACTAACAATTTGATTAGCTGAAGAGTGATTGCAGGAAGAAGGAGTCTTCAATATGGCAATGTTGTAAGCCCATAAGGAAGACCGATTTTCTATTGAGAGAAAATGTTATGGGAAGGAAAGTCCCATGATTATCAATTAGGTTCCTGTGTGGAACAAATATGGAAACAAATTGTGGAATAGGAAATCTATAGGTGATAGATTTGCAATAAATTTCTGAAAGTTGGAATTTATAATGATGTCTCACGAATATTGTATACCTGTGACACAGGTGAGGAGAAAAGATCTATCCAGAAGGAACAGATGAAGGCTGTCAAAGCTGAAGATGGAAAAAAGAAAAGGGGCTACTATTGATCCATGAAAACCCTGTGATAAGCCATGATCACCTAAAAATTATTGTGTTGAGGTAACACAAGCCGAGGTACTCCTCGGTAGAGAAAGTTTGAGGGACGCCTCGACTGTAAGACTCGATAGAGTCTCTAAACTTTTCCTATGTGAGAAAACCTTGGCAAGGAAAGATGGATTGCCCGAGAGACTGTATAATAGTGAAGGGGATGCCTAAGTCTAGGCCTGGAGGGTGAGTGACCGCAAGGAAGAGGAGATCTTAATAATTCTTGTAAACTATTGGGATCATGCACACAGTGGGTAGTTTTCCCTTGCAGAAAAACCTTGGAAAGGAAGATGAAATCATGATAGCTCTTGAAAACTATTAAATTGGAATCATGCACCCAATGGGTACATCAAGGGAAGCGATGAGCATGGATAAAAAAAACTACCATGTGGATACAGATCCACAAACTTCACAGATAAGTACTGTGCTAGAATATGAAATTTTCCTTTTGAATTTTGAACAACAGTAAGATGTTTTCTCACAAAATTGTGATTAATGTGCTTTTTGTCCAAGAATTATTGAAGGCAGGTGACGAAGACTAAGATTCTGAAAGAGGACCTGACCGAGGATGAAGGTCAAGATTTATGAAGTGGCTGAATGAGAAAGGCATCACAGGTGTTTTGAGAAAGAATACTGAGGACCGTGTCCCTTTAAGGGGGAGGGAATTGTAACACCCCTATTTTCCCCAATTTGTAATTAATCATAGAATAGGAATTACCATGCTAATGGATGAGGAAAATGTAAATGTATAGTTGTTTGAGTTGCCAATAACTGATTGTGCGGGTGAAGCCTTGAAAGTACTGGCCATGATATCACTAGAGGAAGAATGTGAAAACTATAAGAGAGGGTTTATATATCAAATAACCCCAAAACCTCCCTTGATAAGGATGACAAACCTCCTTCGAATCCAAAGGAAAGAAAATCAGTCAATGAAGAAAGGACCAGTGGTTGAATCACCAACCACCCCCATGAATGGAAACCCGAGCTATCAGCTCGAAGTACCACAGGGACCTACAGACCTGAGCTTCCTTCTGACATAAGGAACAAGATAGGTCATAAAAAACATCCCAAGGTAAGAGGGACACACACACACGGGAGAGGAGACACCAAACACCAGACGAGGGAAGAAGCTCTCAAGGGAGAGGCATGAAGCTCTCCAGTGAATCATGAACAGAAGGCCGTGAGCTTTATGTCAAAGAGCATATAAGAAACCTTGCCGAGGCCATGAACGAGAGAGAAAGCTCTGAGTTACAGAGAACATGACCCAAATAGAAGCGGAAATGGAGGAAGAACCCTCAAGAAGTGTGAGAATTCCCTGGTGATATCATGGCTTGGCACGTAGCTAGCTAGAGTGCTAAGAAGGAATGCCTCTGAGCCTATGGTCAGGTGCAAGGATGAACATCCACAGTCAGTTGTTTGGTGGCAACCTGTAATAGATAAGTGAATTCTGGCCCTGTGTAATTTAATTGTAACGGTGTATGAATTGGTATGTTGTGCTTGCTTTTAGGAATGTGAAGGAATGCTTAATGGATATAATGTATCCCTTCTATTTTTTGCTGAGTCATATAATTAGGCAAGAAAGGAATTATAGGGTTCGAACATGACTTGTTCCCATAAATTCTGGAGTCCTGTAGTGTCTCAAGCTAGAGCCATGAACTGTGAGCTTTTCGATCTTAGGCATAGTTGCATGTACGATGGTTTACTTTTCGAGTCATCCTGGGTCCCTTGGAGTACAAAGTTGTATTAAGCTCAGGAGAGGTAGTGTAGTTATGCATAGGCTCCCTATGAGGCAAGTAGAGGTCGAGACTCACCCAAGTCCTAGACTTGACGAATGAGTGTAGGGGGTGCATGGAAGACTCTTCTAAGAGTCAAGCCCAGGAAAAAGAGCGCAAAGCTCTTAATTCCTTCATAGCTGAGAAAGATTAGGAGGGACAACACTTCTCGTAAGTGCTAGCGAGACCCAATAGCCAGCTTGCAGTAGAAGATTGAAGGCGGATACCTTTGAAGCGTCGAAATCTTCAAAGGAAAAAGGAAGAAAGCGTGAGCTTAGAGAGGAGCTACAGCTACCATCAGATCTCGTGTGTATAGTCAATAACCATCAGATCCAAGAGAAGTTGCATGATGTTTAACCCTTACATATGCAAAGTTGAGGACTCGTCAAAGTCTTGAAAAGATCTGGACCGTCCATTTCAGAGGACACGTGGCAGAGATCCAAACCCATCGGAGTTTCAAATATCGGAAGGTTGAAGGACTAGAATCGTGGAGTCACTACATCGTGAACTCTCAGTTCACGAAATCCCGATATAGGAGAGGAGCCAATCAGATTTCGGTATTTCGGCTATTCATAGTTTGGGACATAGAGGAGGTTGTGGTCTTGGTACCGGGAGTTTAAAACTCCCGGTACGTGAAACAACGAAAGCATCGAGACCATCCATTCTAGAGGACACATGGAAAATATACGAATCCATTGGGGTTTCGGATACTGAGAGGTTGAAGGACCCAAATTTTGGTCACAACAGATTTGCAAAATCGCAAATCCCAAAGTCTTGAAAGGTGCACGTGGTTGAGGTTTTGAGGAAATCCCCGAAAGGCGATTTTGGTAATTCGGTTACCGGGAAAACAAGAGGTAAGAGTTCTGAACTCTTGACCCATAAAACCCTGAAAGGATTTGAGCCATGGGATCAGGAGAGGCTTTGAGTCGTTTCTCTCGCTCAGGAGAAGGAGGACCAAAATTTTGGGATTCAATACTTTGGTACTTCAGATACCGGATGTACGAGAGGACAAGGAATTGGAGCAACAAGATTCACGAAGTCCTGAAACGTGAAATCCTGAAAGAGTCTGGAGGAGTAGTGTCGGGTCACGAAACAGGGACAGGTTTTAGCATACTGGGGTTTGGAATTTTGAAAGTTCCAAGGACAAGGAACCGGGGCGCTTTGTGTTGAAACTCCCGTAGTCGCGAAATGTGACGTATTGCTAGAGTGGGTGTGTGAAATCGTGGATAAGTATTGTTTGTAATGGAATCGTGAAATCATGAATTTTGAAACCCTAAAAGGATGTGGGACGTCGATCCAGCTGGATAGTAGCCGTTGGTTCAAGAGGGGCATGGACCGTTGATCTCTCAGCGGAGATATTTCGGTATTTCAGCTACTAGGGTTATAAAGAGTAAGAGAGTCGGGACTCTTGATCGATAGAATCCTGAAAGGATCCAAACCATCAGATCAAGGGAGGCTTACATCTGTTGATCTCCCTTTGGAGGGGAACTTTGGAGATTTCAGAGTTTTGGGGATTTGAAAGGGAGAGGTAGAGACATTGCATCGCGATTCCTTGAATCATGAAAAGCTGGTAAGTGCTTTGTCGATTAAGCATGTGGTCATGAAATAGGGTCATGTGGACAAGACCCAAGCAGGGAGCTTGTCACTCGCCAGCCCTTTCGAGGTTCGGCATTTCGTCATTTCGAGGTTTGAAGAGTCGAAAGACTTGACTCTTTTGCATCGATGAGTCACAAAATGTGAAAGGTGTCTCTTGGCTTGGCCTATGATCATAACCAATGATCACATGGAGGTGGATAAGGGAAGAGCTAGCCTGTGCTAGGCCCCGATAGGAATTCAGAGATTCTATCTCTTGAGGAAAAACAAAAAAAAAATAGTATGTCGTAGTGGGTATGTGACAGTCCCTATGATGACAACGAAGAATATGAATACAATTCCACAAATATTACTAGTGAATTTGTTATATGTTGATAGTGAACTGGTGGGAAGGCCTTACATGATTGAAAATAGCAAGACAAGATAGTACATAGTAAATTTATGCCAAAAAGAGAATTAGGAGAGGGTTTTTAAAATGATCCCTCATAATTCAAGGTGGTGTTTTCCACATGAAGAATAAGTTGGTGATGTAAGATACTTTGTTAAAGACTATGTTTGAGAATAATGGGCTATTTTTCACATTGGTAGATTGAAATAATAGTGATATTTGTGGGAAGGTGAGACTTGCTCCAATGATAGTTGTATATGTTTTTAATGGGGGCACTCATGAATGCACATCCTTTTGTCATAATGAAAATTCACTAGTATTGGTAGGCCATGAGGATGAAAATATTTTTCTAGATAAATACTTGAGTATGGAGTATGAGCACTACATTAAGGATATTAGCAAGAAAAATGTTCAATTGAAGAATGACCGAATAGTTGAAGAAATTATTGGTGAAACCAAGAACCTATAGAGTGCACTACAACAATGGAGAGGCCACCAAGATCAAGGTAATAATAATATTTTTTAAGCAGTTCTTCATAGGGTGTATGTGAATTACACTTGAAGGATGTTTTAGGAGAATAGTGTCCCATTCCAAAAAGGATATTGAGAAAATGTATTGAGAGATTAGAAATGGAAAACATAAGAAAAATGAAGTTTTTGGTAGATCCTTTACCAATTGTAGAAGCAATTGGATAGGTTTTGAGTGCATTGGAAGGGAAAGGCATGGATTTCAACAACTAAGAAATTGTTGAACCAAACACATTAGTATATTTGGAGATAGAGTGGTGTGGTGTTGCATGAAACCAATATCTAGTTTTCCAAGTAATTAGATGTATTAAGGTAATTCTTGATGGAGCATATGAGGTGTTGCAAGAGTTGTTAGATGAACATGGCCACTACACTTTTGAAGGAAAAGACAACAATGAATAAGGAAATGATTATTTGAAGGATGTTGGAAATTAATTGAAGAGGAGAGAAAAGTATGAATCATGTTGAATATTTAGATGAATAATTTGCTATATTTTATATTGATAATGAAGTTTGTGGTGGAAATAGTTGAAGGTGGTGACCCTCCTCTTATCATTTAGACAAGGTAATTGAAAATGTGTATGTGTGGGAGATGTTATAATGTCTTTAATGACAATAAATGGATATAAGCAATGAAAGTAAGCCCTAGGATACTATATATTAAGAAGAAATGTTATTGTAATAAAACTTTTGATAAGAGATAATGTTCTTCAACAATATTATCAATTTATAATAGAAACAACTTAGAAATTCTAAAATCAATAAATACTTATAGGAAAAGATGACAATCAATGAGTAGAATATGTATGGGATGTTAGATAATCATTATATGCACATGTTATCATGAAATTAAACTAATTACTTATAATATGTTGAATCCCTAGTGGATGTAGCAAAATTTATAATAGCATCAAATAAATGGATTAGAGTGATAAATGTTGAGTTGGAATGAGCATAAAAATGCAATAAAATACTTAAAATAGAAAGTCACCTTCAGAGAGAAGGTGGAATGTTAAGTTTTTTCTGACTTGCAAGTGAAATACTAGTGTCTTCTTATTTCCTTAGGCAAGAATTTAAAATTGAAGAAGAACACTTACTAAACCAATTCACTATGCATGAACAAACACTAGCTCAATGTGCAACCACCAAAATAGGACGACACCAAGGGTTTATAATATTATAAACTATAGGGTTCTTTTCCTATAAGGTTTGAACTAGGATTTTGATTGGATAATCCTAGGGTTTTGATATTCAATTACTCTTTTGGATTTAGAATCCATTGAAGTTGTTGTATTGAATCTTTATGCCCAATATTTCAAGACAACATTAGTGTTTATCATTTGTCGGTGATATAAAACCCTAATTTAGCTCTCTATATAATGATTTGTGTTAATTGGTTGGTAATCTCTAGCATCGTCATTGTTGATATAATCACATTTCCATCCATGAGGGCGTGTTGTATTGCACTCAATTAATATAGTTTCATTCTCTTTATTCATGCAATTATTAGTGGATAGTTTACAATTCTTTTCATTGTCATTTTCCATAGCTTCATTCACTTTCTTGCTGATTTAGAGCTCGTATATTGGTTTTGTTGTAAATTTGTTAGATGCTAAAACATGTAGCCTTATTGTGGAGCTATTATGCTCACTTTTGGAGTGATATTGTGGATTATTTTCTAATTTGGGTGGATGTTTTCAAGTGTATCTCTCTCACAACTTGTATTATCTTTACGATTTCATTCACATATTCATGTACTTCATTTTTGAAGGACTATATTATTTTAACTAATCACACTATTTCTTGTTCATCTTGTGTTGGCAGCCAATTAATTTTTTTTCTGTTGTCCTATAAGCTGCCTACACCTATGTCTTCCGAACTTCAAATTGTCGTCGCATTTTTCAAATAAATGATATTTTCATTTCTTGCGACACTTGCAAATTGGTCTCCATTTAGTTTTCACGACCGTAAGCATGAAAACTCCTCCATCGTTATTTGAACTGTTATGATCTTTTTATTGATATTTTGAATGGCACTTACCTTTGGTTTATCATTATGTGGCTAAAAGGATTTTCAAACTATGCCTATTTGGACATTCTTATATTGGTTGCGTAACTTGATTTTATTAAACTGGTAAGGCATTGAGCATATAGATTTATATTTTTGGGACTTGCCTAGTCATTTAATTGCATAGGGGTCATGGTCTATTTTTTTTTTTATATATATGATTTGATCCTTATGATAATCCTTTTATACCTCTTGGCTTGTCAATTTTATGAATTCGATTGGCACAATGGTTTAAAACTTTTGATTAAAACATTTATGCAATGGCGCATTGTTAACACACAATGTTGGTTTCAAATTGAGTTACAATGGTTTGTAAGATTATAAGTAATGGCGCGTTGGTATAACACCCACCGTTTGATCATTTGGTTGGCCAAAGGATATGGTTTTGAACTATGTTATGATTGTTTGAATTGATGTGGGACTTGGCGGTTGTACTTTTCCATAACTCTTATGCATGGCGGGGAATAACTCCACCACCCTCGCATGCGCACATTAATGCCTCCCCGTTGATCGTTCATTGCTATTAGACCAAATGACTCTACTCCTGTGCATTGGTAAATTCAACCCAAACCCTTACCATGTGCTCGCACCATGGCCCCTATCGTCCGAGCTGAACCTAATGGCAGACAGGCTATGTTGATGTTCGACAGTGCCTGCAGTGACCTCGAGGACAATGGGTGGCTTCCATTTATACAAAAATTTGAGGGTTTTAACCTCTGCGTTGCTCGATAATTCGCCATGACCTTTGATGGCTGTCGAGCCAAGGTCGACGATGTTCAATTGGAAATTGATGAACAGTTTATCAGTCTTGCTACGGGTTTGCCTGCCACTGGACAACGATTGTCCAAGAATTGCAAAGTAGAGGAGGTCCCATCGACACTGCTCTTCCAGTCACATAAGGTTATCTCCTGTGATAAAGGTTTTCCCGTGACCATGCTTAAACAACATTGGCATGATTTATTGATGATAATCAAACAGTTTATCACCTGCAAAGGTCGGTACGGGTTTGTTTTCTTACACCACCTTCGTTTACTTATGGTTTTTATGGGTTATCAGCTCAATATGCCCTATTACTTGCATATAAGCCTGTTTAAAATGTCAAAGAAGTACAAAAGGGACCAGGCTGATAGTATCCTTTTTCATTATGGGTTGGTTAAGATTATTGTGGTCTGTCATTTGAGTCTACGCGGAGATTGTTGGCGCAGTTTCCTTGCTCGCAATGATTTTGAGGATTCAAACCCACCACAAGTTGACAAACCTGTGGTGACCGAGGACAAGGTTGTACCCCCAGTACCATACAACATCCTGCTACCTAAACCCTTGCTCGACTCACCCATCGACCTACCCCACTCTGTGACCAAGGATGTCGAGACTGTTAAGCTTGTGGGCAAAAAGCCCAAGGCAAAACCCACTGTAAACGCCAAAGGCAAAAAGAATGCCCGTTTGATTTCGTGGATGGCAAGAAATAATCCCAAACCTCCTGTCGATCCAAACCCTATCGTGTTGAGTGAAGACTCTGACTCGGAAGTGGAGCGTTTCTTGGCTAGCGAATACCCATATTCGGAAGGTTTGTGTGCCAAAGCCTCGTATGAATTTGTGTCAAACCTAAGCCCCTGCCTACAGAACGACCCTAACTACCTAGGCATTAAGCTGCCTTGTGAAGCGCCCGGTCATTCATCCAAACCCTCTCCTGCTCTATCTAAATCTACAGTGCCACCCTGTGATCAATGTAGCTCGTGGTTAGAGAGATATTATCTTGATGTGCCAATTCTATAGTCAAGAATTCACTCTTTGGAGGACCAGGTTGCACGGATTACCAGTCAAAAGGCTAAGTTACAAGCCACTAATAAAAAACAAAGAATGACAGGTTCCATCTTGTTTAAAAATGTTGACTCAGCTACAACGGTTGTGAATTCTAAGTTGGCATAATTTGAGCAGCATCACACAGGTATGTTTTATCACTTGTTTATATAATGAATTCGAATTTGGTTTTGGATATCTCTGTTTACAACATTGATTGGCTCTGTCACATTGTATGCGTTCTATACATAGCTTCGCTTTAATTAAATGGAAATTCGTTTTCCTAGTTTAGCTCTCATTGGACTTTCATCGATTTGATTGATCTTGGTGTGGATTTGATTTGTTTGATTTAGCTAAAATGAATGCTCTGCTATCAATTAAAGTCGTTTGTATCTATTCTAGACAGGAGTTGTTTCTCATATTCAATTTTAAACACAATCACATTTCGATTCGATTTGGTTGTAATGTATATGATATGATTGGCAATAATTTTGATATGGTTAATTGTTACGGTTTTATGTCCCATATGATTTTCGACCAATAGAAATATAATTCGGATTATTTTATGTTAATATGCACCCAAATCATGAATAGATTCAATTCATAACGGTTATACCCAGTCAGTTAATATGCATTGGTTTACTGTTAGTTCGATCATGTTATCAGTCGGATTCGTATTACAATGAATACCCTGTTTGAATTTGATACGTAGAACGAGTTTGACTATATCCAGATTCACGATTTATTATGATTTGTTTCGATTATTTTCCCAGTTTACAATTATAACTTCTGTTGATTCTATTAAGATTGCAATCACAATTAATCGATCCTGTCTATTGACTATGAAAGGATCAATCACAAATTTGGTTTGGTTGATGATGTTACGTATGATTTTGTTTACACATAATCGAAACAGTGTTTTCATCCGTGTATTTGATTAAGCGATATAAATCTTTTGCTACATCATTATAGCTATAACGAGTGGATGATGGTTGTGTTGTATTAGATCGTATCACATACGATATGACTGATTATTGATTTCATTTGGATATGAAACAGTCTTTTTACTGTTTGGCCCGATTTTATGGTAACTGAAAAACAAAGTATTCTTACCCCTGTTTTCGATTGAATCACTTTTGATTTTGTTTAATGTTTAATAATAAAATCATTAGTGATTCATTTTAAATGATCATTGGAAGAAATTTGGTTTTAATTCTTTTAAAAGATTTGATTTGAAAATAATTTTGATCCTGTATGTTATTTTAGACTAGCTACAGAATCAGATGATTCTGTAGCTAAGTCTGTAGGATCAAATTTTTATTGTTTTGTTAATAAAATACCTTTCTAACTTGTTATTTTTGGTCTATTGTAGATGAATTCAAAATTGCAGTGGATTTGATGGGAAGTTAGAGGATATTTGAAATATTCTGATGTCATTTTAATTTCCTAGTTTAGTTGATTTTGGGAATATCTTCCCAGATTATGTAAACAGTTTGATATTATCCACAGGGAGGTTTTACCCTGTGGAAAGACTTATATATACTTATTATTTTTGTAATAATGATCATTCTCATTTGTGGGAGAACAAGGATATGGAATTTTAATACAGACTGAGGCAGAATTTGGTGTTTTGTTACAGCTTTAACTTCTCATGATATCAATATTTTGTTTCATGTTGTGTATATCAATTTGTATCTAGTTAATGACTACTTTAGCTATCTTAATATTTTGCAAATGATATAATTTAATCAGTGTAATCCATATCTGATTTCTTCAAAGCATTAAAAAAAACATAGCAATTGCTTAGTTCAGTTTGTGAATGACAGATTTCTCTTCTTCATAAGTTGAATTATTAAATATAAGTTTTTGCATAACAGGTTTCCCTTATTGCAGAGATTTATAAATCATATAATTGTTATGATTTTTTATGTCTTGTTAGTCCTGTTAAAAATTCAAAGAGCAGCGCAGCCTATCATTTACGAGAAGCTTTTGGATTAACCGGTGTGAGTTTCCTTCCTTCGACCAGCTTCGAAGTCATCTTACATAGGACAAATCTGGAGCGTTTCCAGGTCAGTTTTTCATTTGTTTAGTATATCATTAGTAGTTTAGTTTAGATATATATATGTGTGTTTAGTATATTATATCATTTGATTTCAGTAAGTTTTATTTCTTATTCATAAAATCATAAAATCATAAAATATCTCTGGCTGTCTTAGGGCAGAAAGCAAATGAGTTTTACAGGTTTTATTCAAATCTGCAACTTGTAGATATTGTATATCTGTGAATAAGTTGTAATTCAATTCGTAATTAGATACTTAATTGTTAGAGTTAGTGTAATAGTAATTAGTAGATTGTATATAATAGTTAGAGTAGTTTATATTTAGTTTTAGTTTAATTTACTTAGTAGTTTATTTTAATTAGATTAGTGTATTAGTTTGTTTTTATTTATTGTTAGTTAGTTTAGTTTTCTTGTATTTAGTTTAGTTAGTTTGTTTTAGTTTGTTTTAGTTTGTTTTATTTGTTTTAGATAGATTAGTTAGTTTAGATTAGTTTTCTCTTTGGTTTTCTTAGGATCTTAGAGTGCCCAATGGAACCATTAAACCCATCAGGGTGGTTCATTCCAAACGGATTGGGTTATTAGACAACCCCAGACCAGTTCCACTCTCTTAGTTGATGGATGGTCAATTTTGCCTGGAAACAAATGGTGCTAGAAGGAGGGCCTGAACTTAATTAATGGCACGAGGCGGTCGCAAGACTCCTTTACCCCCTAATCGCTCACCTATAGTGACTAGAAAATGTTTACAAGATAATATTCCCCCTCAAACAACAACTACTTCAACCGAAGATCCACAGATCACAGTTGAGCCAACAACCCCTAATCCTACAGGTGGTGACACGCAAGAGATTATCCGTCAGTCTCTTATTAAAACACATAGTGCCTTAGCTCGTCTTAGGCAACCAAACCATCCGTGGGGTCAACCCTTAGACTTCTCTAATATCAGAGAACAGTTAGGTGATATTAACCTCACTGTGAATCCTATAGATCCAATCATAAATCCTGTTGCAGGAGGATCTGGGATACCCCCTTCACCACCTCCCTCATCTCCTTCCTCTTCTGGAAGAGATTCCTCTTCAGATGAAGGCAATTCACCTTCTCAGCCTTCCACACCCATTACCCCAATGGCAAATCAGAACAACCTGCTAGACCATGGTTGGACCAGGATGCTTTAGTTGTACCTGGAGCCCAGCACCCTTTACCTAAGCACCCGGAGAAATGGCCTCCCAAGTTTGATCCAGATTCAAAACATATAGCTGAAGATCATATCAAAAAGTTTATGTTAGCCATCAAACTCCGCAATGTTGAACATGAAGACGTTGTCTGTAGGTTGTTCCCTTACACTTTTGAGGGTAATGCATCCACTTGGTACTTTGCCCAACAACCCCATACCATAGTGTCTTGGGAAAAGTTTGAGTCATGCTTTTTGGAAAAATTCGGAGATGGTAAACCTCCGGAAGTCTTAGTCATGGATCTTTCAAGCTTAAAAATGAACCCAAAAGAAAAAGTTAAAGATTTTAATCAAAGATTCTTAACGCTTAAAAACTGAATCCCTGCAGATTCTATGCCTACTGAGAGTCTTGTAATAGCGTACTACACTAAATCTCTACATCAAAGCATAGCTATTTGGGTCAAACGATCTAAAAAGGCTCCGTTGTTAGAAGCCTTCGAAGAGGCTAGTCAGATTGAAAAAGATATACTTAGTCTTAAGGACTCTTCTAGCAGTGAAACTGAGACTATTTCTTCTTCCAAAAAGAAGATTGAAATTCTCCCTAGATCCACACAAAGTAAAACACAACCTAAAAACTATGATTTGGAAAATTTAACTAAAGTTGTACAAAAATTGTCTAATCAAGTTATAGATTTAAAAAGGTCGACTGAAGAAGATTCCTCGAGTAAAGGACCCTACAAACTCCCTTTCTGAAAGTCTTGTCCTACCAACCAGCCTAATCCAAACCCCAAAGGCTTGAACCTAGAAAGTTTGCAATGTTCTCTTCAGACAATTCTAGAAGCCCAAGACAACTTGATGCCTCCTGAAATCCCTCAGGAGGAAGTCGAGCAGGAAATAGCTCAAGAAGAAGAGTCTTCTCCAAACATTTTTGGACACTTCTCGGATAGCATCTTTCAAGCTAACTTCGAGACTGTTCACCCTTATAACACTAGGAGTAAGACATCAAACAAACCTCCTGCCAAGAACACTACAACTTCACCTCCAAAGCCATCTAAATCAGTAGAAGATAAACAGAGAAATGTCGGCCCTAAATTAGATTATGATATAGTTGAAGATCTTAAAAGATTAAGGGCTAACATTTCTATTTATGAGTTGTTAAAGTTCCCACTTTTGTTACAGAAGATGTTGCAAAATATTTTAGAAAATGGCAAGAATGGTAATTCAAATGGTAACAAGGTCGTGCAAAGCAAAGTTCCGCAGAAGACTTCCACTAAAAATAATCTTGATTCTCAAGATAAAGGAAGCCTTCTTGTAACCCCTGTAAATAATGTAAATAATGTAAATAATGTAGATAAAGTAGCATTAGAAACTGCGAGTAAAAAACCACAAGCTACCACTCTTAGTACTCGCAAGAATGTACCTCCTTTTCTTTTAACTTTCAAAATTTTCAACAGAAATGTGCATAATTGTATGGTTGACTCAGGAGCATCATCAAATGTGATGCCTTGGTCTGTTTGCCAAAATATTAACGCTTAAGTAGAACCATCTTCTTTAAAAATCATACAACTTGATCGAATAGATGTAAAAGTTATAGGTGAACTAAAAAATGTATTGATTAGATTATCATCTAACCCAAAGGTTCATCAGGTTATTGATATAATTGTGGTGGATATTCCAGAAGTGTATGGTTTGTTTTTGAGGAGGGACTGGTCGGAGCAGCTACATGGTTACTTTGCAACAGACTGGTCTCACTTATGGCTTCCAGAAAATGGTAATTCGAACAAGATCAGAGTGAATCGTGAGCGTTACCTTAAGTTCACGGTCACGGATTTGAACGACCCTAATGAACCATACACACCTCCTGCTGATTCACCTGAAGTCCAAGGGATGGACACCTTCTTCAGAAATTTCATGGTTGAAGTTTCACCTATCATCAATCCTGAACAGCAGTCCGAGATCATAGCATACATGCAACCAACAACTTTTATGCAACAGTCCCGTGAGCTCGATGGAAATCAAATTTGGTCTCTATATTTTGATGGTTCCAAGTCTAAAGAAGGAGCTGGTGCAGGCTACATCATTATCGATCCGGCAGGTAACAAGACATTAATGGCTTGTAGACTAGAATTTGAATGTACTAACAATACCACAGAATATGAGGCTTTACTGCAAGGTCTCAGAAAATCCTTGGACATGAACATTCAAAATCTGGTTGTATTTGGCGACTCTGAAATAGTGGTTAGATAGGTAAGAGACTCTATACACTGTCTTTCCCCGCATCTCAAAAGTTACTAGTCTGAGGTATGGAGTTTAATGAACAAATTTTCTGCTTTCAATATAAATTCCATTCCTATATTAAATAATGTTGAAGCAGATCTACTAGCTAATGTAGCCTCTAAACGTCTTCCTGCAGAAGGCTTATCCCCAAACGAATTCTCCATGGAGCTATTGTTTCGACCATCTGTTCCTGACAATATCACAAACTGGAGAGTATTTGACGATGATCAGTAGATCATTAACTTTTTGCACATGGAAGAAACCTTTC
Source organism: Picea engelmannii (assembly GCA_009831015.1). Classification (NCBI taxonomy): domain Eukaryota; kingdom Viridiplantae; phylum Streptophyta; class Pinopsida; order Pinales; family Pinaceae; genus Picea; species Picea engelmannii. The sequence continues at coordinate 2,195,116 of ML778098.1, read as the reverse complement.
AAGGCACAGTGATAGATGAACGCACGCATGATGACAATTTGCATGACTTTACGGTAATACCTAATCCGAAATCTCCTAAAGCTCTATCGGACATGGTAAATTACATACCCAAATCTGTTGTTAGATTAGAAAAGTTTTATGATTTTGAAGATAAATTTAAAAAAACGGCCAATTGCAAAACTAATAGTTCCTTGTTGTCTTATGAAAAAGTGAATTTGGGAACTAGTGAAAATCCTCAGTGCATCAATCTAGGCTTGGGATGTTCTAAACAACAAAAAGCTACTTTTGTTAAGTTATTTAAAGAATTCAAGGATGTCTTTGCATGGACTTACGATGATCTTAAAACATTTGATCCTAATATTATACAGCATGTCATCCCGATGAAGCCCCAAACCTTACCCTTCCAACAGAAATTGAAGAAAATGCACCCTAAACTTGAACCAACCATTCAAAAAGAATTGAATAAACTCCTAGGTGCTAAAATAATTTTTCGTGTTAGACACACTCAATGGGTTTCCAACCTCATCCCAGTACAAAAGAAAAACGGGGAAATTCGACTTTGTGTCGATTTCCGAAACCTCAACCAAGCGTCTGACAAAGATAATTATCCTGTCCCACCCATGGAACAGATCCTGCAATAGGTATCTGGTTCCGAGAGACTATCTTTATTGGATGGCTTCTCTAGATACAACCAAGTCTTGATGTCTCCGCCAGACCAACTAAAAACTACCTTCCATACCCCGTGGGGCACTTATGCTTATCGCAAAATGCCCTTTGGATTGATTAATGCTGGTGCTATCTTTCAAAGAGAAATGGACATTGATTTTCGAGGCTTAATCAATCACTCTGTAGTAGTTTACTTAGATGATGTGACCATTTATTCTAAAAACAAAGACGATCGTCTAGCTCACTTACGAGCCGTTTTGCTACGATGTCGTAAATACGACATCTCCTTGAACCCCAAGAAGTCCATATTTGCAGTAGAACAGGGTAAATTACTAGGATTCATTGTGTCTAGTAATGGGATCATTATTAACCCCGAGAGGACTCAATTCATCACTAAAATTCCCCCACCTACATCCAAAAAATCCATGCAGTCTTTCCTAGGCCAGATTAATTTCATGAGAAGATTTGTCCCCAGTTTCTCCGAAATGGTCAGGCCTCTCCAGAACCTGATTAAGAAAGACACCCAATATCACTAGGGACCCACTGAAAAGCAAGATTTTAATGCCATAAAGAAGCCCATCATAGACGCTCCATCTCTCATGAGCCCTGATTTCTCTCAAGACTTTACACTCTATACTTTTTCCTTTGATCGTTCCTATGCCGCAGTCCTAACTCGGAAGAATTTCGAGAACAACGAAGTACCCATCGCCTTTATGAGCTCTGCTTTCAAAGGTGATGAAATTAACTACCCAGCGGTCGATCGGAAAACCTACGCTGTTTTCAAAGAAGTTAAGAACTTCCGGTCCTATATTTTGAAGTCAAGGACGAAGGTCATTGTCCCCTACCCTGTCGTAAGGAACTTGTTAGTGCAAAAGGAGTTAGGAGAGAAGAGAGCCAACTGGGTCACCTCCTTGCAGGAGTATGACTTGGAGATCGCCCCAGCACAGATCGTGAGAGTTCAGTGATTGTGTAAGTTGGTTGTTGATTCAGAGATAGGAAATCAAGAAGATAATGATACGTCAAACCTAGAACAACGCGATCAAAGTTTGATTTGTTGCGCACAAAACCTCGTAAGTCCTTGGTACGACGATATTAGATTTTGTCTTGAACATGGATCAGTACCTCGTCACCTTGACCCCGCCAAAAGAAGAGCGTTGAGACTAAGGTCCACCTCCTTTCATCTAGTTAACGGTATACTGTTTCATCATAATTTTGATGGCGTACTGATGCGCTGTCTCGAAAAAGACGAAGCAGAAAAAATCTTGCTTGAGTTGCATGCAGGAGAAGCTGGTGGTCACTTCAGTGGTGACATCACTGCTCATAAGGTTTTAAGAGCCGGCTACTACTGGCCTACATTTTTTAGGGATGCCCATGCCTTGTGTCGTAAATGCATCATCTGTCAGAAAGCATCAGGGCGGTTGCAAAAACTAGCCTTTCCCTTGCAACCCGTCTCAATAGATTATCCTTTCCACCAATGGGGCCTTGATATCATAGGTCCTATTAACCCTCCGTCCTCACAACAGCACAAGTATATTGTGATAGCCACTGATTACTTTACTCGATGGTCTGAAGCTACTGCGCTAAGAACTGTTAACACAAGTCAGGTGATTACTTTTCTAAACTTGAATATTATCACCCGTTTCGGTATCCCTAATTGTCTAGTCTTTGATAACGCTTCATACTTTTCTTCTCTAGAGATGAGTAAGTTTTCTTTGGAGAAAGGAATAAAGTTGAAGTATTCTGCTAGTTAGTACCCCCAGGGCAACGGCTTAGAAGAATCAACAAACAAGAACTTGATCAAAATTATCAGAAGAACCGTGGCTGAAAATCACAAGAACTGGCACAATGCACTACTGAACACACTGTGGGCTGACAGAGTAACACCCAAAGCCGCTATAGGTAACTCCCCCTTTTTTCTCGTTTATGGCAGAGAAGCCATTCTGCCACCTCACATTCTTCTTCCTTCGCTTCAATTGTCACAAAAGGTCCAAGAGGAAGATTGTCCCCCTTTAGAAAGCCGCATCAACGCTTTGATGAAGTTGGAAGAAGTAAGAACCCAAGCTAAGCGTAAGTTAGACCAACATCAACAACTGATTAAAAGCTGGTTCGATTCTAATTTTGCTTCTGATAGAAATTTTGAAGTAGGCGATCTCGTCTTGAAGTGGGACAAACCACACGAAGGAAAGGGTGAGCACACCAAGTTTCAAAACTTATGGCTTGGGCCATTTTTAATTGCTGAAAAGTTGGGTCCTAGCTCATTTCGGTTACAGAATCTTGAAGGGCAGCTTGACACCTATCCGGTGAATGGCCAAGCCCTGAAAAGATACTTTGCTTGATAACTACCCTTGTATATTATGTAAATATTTTGTTTTTATTTGCATTTTTTTATTGCTTTCTGTTTTGATTTTGATTTGAATTGATCAGTTTTTTGCCTTTTTGAAAGATACACATACCTGTGCACTGAGCCATTCATACAAAGACCATAGAAAAATTTCTTCGCTGAAATAACTTCTGAAAGTTTGAACAAACATCAGTGATATATTTCTGAAACTGATATTTATGTTGGAAAATTTTGTTGTTTGAAAGGAGTTTACTGATTTCAATCTCTGAGAAAAGTTTGTCATGATCATTTATTATCTTTTTACGTTGTCCCTTTTCTATAAAGGAATGACTCAAAAGATGTCTCCTTGTCGTAGGAAGTTGTTTTTATAAATAAAACATTTCTAGAGCTGAATAAAGGACAGTGTTAAAAAAATTCTGATGAGGTCTAAAAAAAATATATGTTAAAATATCAAGATTATCAACGTCACCCCACTCAGCTATATATTTAAAAAAGAAAAACAAAATAAAATTATGAATAAGAGCTATGGGAAGTGCTTGTAAACCTGTCGGGATACTGAACAGGTCCAGTGGCAGCGGGTAAATGCATGCATGGCGCCAAGACAACTTCGTCGTGGTACTGAACAGGCCTGCTGGCAGCAAAGCAATGTCGGGTACATGAAAATCTGTAAAAAATACGAGAAACCTCTTTAATGTCCTTTATTCTGATCTAGAACTTCTTGACAGGATACAGATGTCAGAGTGGGTTAAATGGAAACCCTGTCGAGGCTATGGACGCCTGCTGGCAGCAATGGCCATGCCAACAGTATTGAAGATTTTATCTTTAATATTGTGACTTGTTGATCTTAAGACTGTTATTAGTTTTCATCTTTTAAAACATCACTGGAAAAGATTGTGAACGATGATGTTTGTACGATTTTCTGGTTGTTGTTTTTGAGTTGAAATTTTCTTTGCTGTCCTAATCTGAATTTATTTCTTTTGACAGAGATAATTGCTTCTACCAATGTGTCGCCATTGTTGGCGCCAATTCATTTTTTTTCTGTTGTACTATAAGCTGCCTACACCTATGTCTTCCGAACTTCAAATTGTCGTCGCATTTTTCAAATAAATGATATTTTCATTTCTCGTGACACTTTCAAATTGGTATTCATTTAGCTTTCACGACTGTAAGCGTGAAAGCTCCTCCATCGTTATTTTAACTTTTATTATCTTTTTATCGATATTTTGAATGGCACTTACCTTTGGTTTATCATTATGTGGCTAAAAGGATTTTCGAACTATGCCTATTTGGACATTCTTATATTGGTTGCGTAACTTGATTTTATTAAACTGGTAAGGCATTAAGCATATAGATTTATATTTTTGGGACTTGCCTAGTCATTTAAATGCATAGGGGTCATGGTCTATTTTTGTTTTTATATATATGATGTGATCCTTATGATAATCCGTTTATAGCTCTTGGCTTGTCAATTTTATGAATTCGATTGGCACAATGGTTTAAAACTTTTGATTAAAACATTTATGCAATGGCACATTGTTAACACACGGTGTTGGTTTCACGTTGAATTACAATGGTTTGTAAGATTATAAGTAATGGTGCGTTGGTATAACACCCACCGTTTGATCCTTTGGTTGGCCGAACGATATGGTTTTGAACTATGTTACAATTGTTTGAATTGATGTGGGACTTGGCGGTTGTACTTTGCCATAACTCCTATGCATGGTGGGGAATAACTCCACCACCCTCGCATGCACACATTAATGCCTCCCCGTTGATCATTCATTTATGTTAGACCAAATGACTCTACTTCTGTGCATTGGTAAATTCAACCCAAACCCTTACCATGTGCTCGCACCATGGCCCCTGTCGTCCGAGCTGAACCCAATGGCAGCCAGGCTCTATTGATGTTCAACAGTACCCACAGTGACCTCGAGGACAATGTGTAGCTTCCATTTATACAGAAATTTGAGGGTTTTAACCTCTGCGTTGATCGACAATTTTCCATGACCTTTGATGGTTGTCGAGGCATGGTCGGCGATGTTCAATTGGAAATTGACGAACAGTTTATTAGTCTTGCTACGGGTTTGCCTGCCACTAGACAACGATGGTCCAAGAATTGCAAAGTAGAGGAGGTCCCATGGACACTGCTCTTCCAGTCGTGTAAGGTTATCTCCTGTGATAAAGGTTTGCCCGTGACCATGCTTAAATAGCATTGGCATGATTTATTGATGATAATCAAACAGTTTATCACCTGCGAAGGTTGGTACGGGTTTGTTTTCTTACACCACCTTCATTTGCTGATGTTTTTTATGGGTTATCAGCTCAATATGCCCTATTACTTGCATAGAATCCTGTTTAAAATGTCAAAGAAGTACAAAAGGAACCAGGCTGATAGTAGCCTTTTTCATTATGGGCTGGTTAAGATTATTGTGGTCTGTCATTTGAGTCTACGCGGAGATTGTTGGAGCAGTTTCCTTGCTCGCAATGATTTTTAGGATTCAAACCCACCATAGGTTGACACACCTGTGGTGATTGAGGACAAGGCTGTACCCCCAGTACCATACAACATCCTACTACCTAAACCCTTGCCTGACTCACCCATCGACCTACCCCACTCTGTGACCAAGGATGTCAAGACTGTTAATCCTGTGGAAAAAAAGCCCAAGGCAAAACCCACTGTAAACGCCAAAGGCAAAAGGAATTCCCGTTTGATTTCGCGGATGGCAAGAAATAAGCCCAAACCTCCTGTCAATCCAAAACCTATCGTGTTGATTGAGGACTCTGACTTGGAAGTGGAGCGTTTCTTGGCTAGCGAATACCCCTATTCGCAAGGTTTGTGTGCCGAACCCTCGTATGACTTTGTGTCAAACCTACCCCCCTGCCTACAGAATGACCCTAAATACCTAGGCATTAAGATGCCTTCTGAAGCCCTCGGTCATTCATCCAAACCCTCTCCTGCTCTATCTAAATCTACAGTGCCACCCTGTGATCAATGTAGCTCGTGGTTAGAGAGATATTATCTTGATGTGCCAATTCTACAGTCAAGAATTCACTCTTTGGAGGACCAGGTTGCATGGCTTACTAGTCAAAAGGCTAAGTTACAATCCACTGATAAAAAACAAAGAACGACAGGTTCCATCTTGTTTAAAAATGTGGAATCAGCTACAGCAGTCATGAATTCTAAGTTGGCATAATTTGAGAAGCATCACACAGGTATGTTTTATCACTTGTTTATATAATGAATTCGAATTTGGTTTTGGATAACTCTGTTTACAACATTGATTGGCTCTATCACATTGTATGCGTTATATACATAGATTCGCTTTAATTAAATGGAAAGTTTTTTTCCTATATTAGCTCTCATTGGACTTTCATCGATTTGATTGATCTTGGTGTGGATTTGATTTGTTTGATTTAGCTAAAATGAATGATCTGCTATCAATTGAAGTCGTTTGTATCTATTCTAGACAGGAGTTGTTTCTCATATTCAATTTTAAACACAATCACATTTCAATTCGATTTGGTTGTAATGTATACGATATGATTGGCAATAATTTTGATATGGTTAATTGTTACGGTTTTATGTCCCATATAACTTTCGACCAACAGGAATATAATTTGGATTATTTTATGTTAATATACACCCAAATCGTGAATAGATTCAATTCATAACGGTTATACCCAGTAGGTTAATACACATTGGTTTATTGTTAGTTCGATCATGTTATCAGTCAGATTCGTATTACAATGAATACCCTGTTTGAATTTGATTCGTAGAACACGTTTGACTATATCCAGATTCACGATTTATTATGATTTGTTTCGATTATTTGCCCAGTTTACAATTATAACTTCTGTTGATTCTATTAAGATTGCAATCACAATTAATCGATCCTGTCTATTGACTGTGCAAGGATCAATCACAAATTTGGTTTGGTTGATGCTGTTACGTATGATTTCGTTTACACATAATCGAAACAGTCTTTCCATCTGTGTATTCGATTAAGCGATATGAATCTTTTGCTACATCATTATAGCTATAACGAGTGGATGATGGTTGTGTTGGATTAGATCGTATCAGATACGATATGACTCATTATTGATTTCATTTGGATATGAAACGGTCTTGTTACTGTTTGACCCGATTTTATGGTAACTGAAAAACAGAGTATTCTTACCTCTGTTTTCGATTGAATCACTTTTAATTTTGTTTAATGTTTAATAATAAAATCATTAGTGATTCGTTTTAAATGATCATTGGAAGAAATTTGGTTTTAATTCTTTTAAAAGATTTGATTTGAAAATAATTTTCATCCTGTATGTTATTTTAGACTAGCTACAGAATCAGATGATTCTGTAGCTAAGTATGTAGGATCAAATTTTTATTGTTTTGCTAATAAAATACCTTTCTAACTTGTTATTTTTGGTCTATTGCAGATGAATTCGAAATTACAGTGGATTTGATGAGCAGTTAGAGGATATTTGAAATATTCTGATGTCATTTTAATTTCCTAGTTTAGTTGATTTTGGGAATATCTTCCCAGATTATGTAAACAGTTTGATATTATCCACAGGGAGGTTTTACCCTGTGGAAAGAATTATATATACTTATTATTTTTGTGATAATGATCATCCTCATTCGTGGGAGAACAAGGATATGGAATTTTAATACAGACTGAGGCAGAATTTGGTGTTTTGTTACAGCTTTAGCTTCTCATGATATCAATATTTTGTTTCATGTTATGTATATCAATTTGTATTTGGTTAATGACTACTTTATCTATCTTAATCTTTTGCAAATGATATAATTTAATCATTGTAATCGATATCTGATTTCTTCCAAGCATTAGAAAAAACATAACAATTGCTTAGTTTAGTTTGTGAATGACAGATTTCTCTTCTTCATAAGTTGAATTATTAAATATAAGTTTTTGCATAACAGGTTTCCCTTATTGCAGAGATTTATAAATCATATAATTGTTATGATTTTTTATGTCTTGTTTGTCATGTTAACAATTCAAAGAGAAGCGCAGCCTATCGTTTACGAGAAGCTTTTGGATTAACCGGTGCGAGTTTCCTTCCTCCGACCAACTTCGAAGTCATCTTACACAGGACAAATATGGAGTGTTTCCAGGTTAGTTTGTCATTTGTTTAGTATATTATTAGTAGTTTAGTTTAGATATAAGTTTAGTTTAGATATATATATGTGTGTTTAGTATATTATATCGTTTAATTTTAGTAAGTTTTATTTCTTATTCATAAAATCATAAAATCATAAAATATCTCTGGCTGTCTTAGGGCAGAAAGCAAATGAGTTTTACAGGTTTTATTCAAATCTGCAACTTGTAAATATTGTATATCTGTGAATAAGTTGTAATTCAATTAGTAATTAGATACTTATTGTTAGAGTTAGTGTAATAGTAATTAGTAGATTGTATATAATAGTTAAAGTAGTTTATATTTATATTTAGTTTAATTTACTTAGTAGTTTGTTTTAATTAGATTAGTGTATTAGTTTGTTTTTATTTATTGTTAGTTAGTTTAGTTTTCTTGTATTTAGTTTAGTTAGTTTGTTTTAGTTAGTTTTAGTTAGTTTTATTTGTTTTAGATAGATTAGTTAGTTTATATTAGTTTTCTCTTTGGTTTTCTTAGTATCTTAGAGCGGCCAACGGAGCCGTTAAACCCGTCAAGGTGGTTCATTCCAAACGGCTTGGGTTATTAGACAACCCCGGACTGGTTCCACTCTCTCAGTTGATGGATGGTCAATTTTTCCCGTCAACATGTTGTCATTGTAAACTAACCCATGTTTTCCATTACATGATTTAGATAATTACATGATTTGTTGGTACAAGTTGCAGTCTTTTATTTAAACAATACAATTAATTACAAATATTCCTATAAATATTTTGAAATAAATATAACCAACAATTCCCTCTAGTACCTATGGAAATTGGTGATGTTGGTGTTGTTGTTGTTTCTCCTATGCAAAATGAAATTTCAACCATTTTTTTCTCAAATATGGCGAGGAACAATAACTTTGACATCATTTTCATTTAGGGGAATTTGGATGGACAATTTTTTAGGTTACACGTAGACTATGAAAACCGTGGTGCTTCCATATAAAATACATTAAACATTTTCATGTTTTCAGCTAGTAGTTCTTAGTGAAATATTTTGTTTCACAAATAAAATTAGGGGGTCAGCTAGGTGTGACGGTTGGTGGATTCCACACACTCTATTAACCCTTCACTCAACAAAAATAATTCTCAACCCACTCCACTCCATATACTAGGTAGAACAATTCATAAGGCCATGAACCATCATATTCTTGTCCAAAATTCTAACTCAACATTCATACATGATCCTTTTGGTTCCCGTACTTTAAATAATTTATTACATACTCAAGTTTAATCTCTTGTTTGTTTTTCTATTTCTCTAACTTGTTGGTCATCCATATCAACTATGCAACAACCATGTCTTTGAACATATTTTGAATCTTGATGCCATACCTCTATTTCCATTAGTATTTTCAATACATATCATATCATTTATGTCTCAATTGGGATTTTCATTTCCATAGTAGGATTCCATATCATTTTGGTTTTGTCACATTAGTCATTTTCTACTATAGTAGGGAAGTGATATATTGGTAGGATTTGATTCATAATTGTTTGGATCATCATTGAGAAAAATATCATAAAAATCCATTGCATATTGGATGAGGAAGAATAGTGATCATATTCAAATCGAAGGACCTCTGATGGAAATACTAAGACCTGTAAGGGTAAGACATGATAAGGAATATGAGATGATCTATTTTATAGTGATAAGGAATGAAATGGAAATGCATGTACATTGTGTACTATTATCAATAAAAGACATTTATGATTTGTATTATAGTGGTAGGATATGAATGGGATGATTGTGTTATAGTAATAATGTTATAGTAATACGATCATTTATAACCATGAATGTATAATTTTATCCTTCATAAACAGACATTCCATGGTAATTCGTGTATGATTGTGTTATCAGGTTAAGTCATGTTTGATTTATGTTATTAGGTCAAGACATCGGATGCCATGCATGGTTATCACAATTAAACATTTGATTAAGAAGGTGATGACACATTTTTTTACATATGAGATTATGATATAATATAAGGACATGCAATGGTTAGACATGGGTAATAAATTTAATAATTCATTATGTAACAATTATATAATAACTTGATGATCAAACCTAGGATGAAAAATTTATAATATAAATGGTAAGTCACATAGGTATTTCTACATTGTTTGATGATATGATGATTTTATAATACATGTGAGGGCATTGAGCTATAATATTCATAAGTACTTATGAAAATGACGCGATATGATATGAAAAACCTAATATCATAAGCAATGGTTCCATTTAAATAAATTATATGATTTAGATGATTACATGTTAAGGTTTGTTTTCCATGTAATTAAGACATTGTCTTCTAGCTTTAGTAATGTATCACTTCATCATGTTTACATGTAAAAGAACAAAATGGAACATGGATTTCCCAAGGATACATTATTATTCTATGTCATTTAATGGAACATATAGGAATATATCGATACGAAATACTTCAAACTATCGATATGAAATACCTCAAATTTCACCATCCTTTATTTTATGGATAGTTGTTCACTAACATGTTGTTGTTTATTTTGAGGGGCATATTTGGTTTGTCTCTGAACTATTTTTGGAGAGTTGTGTTGGAACTTTCATTGGGAGTTTTATTGGAGATCTCTAACTCTTGTTGGAACAATTTGTATATGGTTTTATTAGGTTTATTTTAGCTTGGTATATGAGATTGTGATGTGAATATTTTAAGACTTGTTATGGTATATAACATGTGGGTGTCCCTCTCATCTATGGGATTGGGAATTGGAGACCAGAACTACTTTAAATACATTCTAAGAGAAAAAAAAAATGGAATTTGAAGCTTCTCATCATAACAAAAAAAAGATGGAAGTTTTAGCATTATCATCATAATCGTCATTCATCAACATAAAATAAACATCCATTGAAATGCATAAAAAATATTCCATGAAATATATATACATATATTCAAAATCGTTTAAATTGTACATTTTTTACAAAATGTCATATCGTGCCCTATATACAAAATGAAATCAAGTTCCCAAACATGGAAAAGTGACATATGGTTCCCTAGATAAAAAATGACACTCATTGGTCACTCATTGACCACTACCACCCTCGCAAATATTAGGTACATCCTGGAACTTGATATTTCTTCTCTTACTTGAAGAATCACCTTAATTGGTTTTTCACCTATGCGTGGTTCATTTCTCCAGAGATTGGACAAAAAGAACCACCATTATTAAAAAAAAAATCGCAGAATGAATTAACATAATTAAAAATGATATTTTATAATTCAAGCTAAGAAAACTCATTATGGATGATATTGAAAATACCAAGGGTGTATCCCGCCTCCAAGATTGTAAGATCGCATGCGTGCCACCCTACAATAGTTACATAGATCAAACCATAAAATTTAAACAAAAATGGATAAAATCAATTCCATTTATGGTACAAAAAAATTAATCAACAAAGGATCTCACTGTGAATAACTCGAGAAGCGGTGGAGAGTTGCTAGTAGGTGGAGCACTCATCTGTACAACCAGATATGAGGAAAATTTTTATGTGGAAACCTTAGTGTATGGATTAGTGATCCAAAAGGGATCCATAGAATACTAACAAGAGCTCGGAACTCACAAAAGAAACTCAGGATGCTCAGAATGGCCCCATTAGAAAGACAAAGGGAAAACTTTCAATGTTCTCAAAATGCAGTGAAAATGACATCATCGTGAAGACTGTGTCTCAAGATTTCTAACAGTGCAAATGGCTCGTCAAATAGAGTTATGGATTAAAATATATTCTCGGTCAAAGTTTGGTCAACCTACCCCAGTCAACAGGGGGATGAGTCAGCATATGTATTGCTCACGTCAGCTCCAGTATGGATGATGTCAGCATCCTTACAACACATATGGAAGGAGCAGGAGGTGACATGTTTCATGATGGCATCATCATGGTGATGTGTTTTCACCAAAGGCTACCACGTGTCACCCATGTTTGGGATTTCTGGATCGATCCGTGCAACAATAAAATTTGACCACATGGCAGTCCGTACGGTCTTTATAGTGATGTGGAGATGACATGGCATGGTGACGTGAAAGGGTGAGTTGGTAGCTGACGTGGGATGTTGACGTTGCAGTGGATGACATGGTTGAATAGGAGGCTACCACGTGGCTTAGTCATGGGTTTCCACATGGTAGTGGGAAAATGCCCAATGATAACTTGTGACCAGAAATTTAGAAAAAAAAGGGATTTGGCGAGTCCGCCAAATCTAGAAACAAAACCAACGATAGAACCATTGCCAAACTAGTGGAGCGTATTATGGCTATATATATATATATATATATATATATATATATTGTTACAACAATCAAGCCAAACGAGGGAGGCCCGCGGGCTTGACCTTGAGACCTCCTCCCTCATTAAAGTCTTAACATTTATTCCATAACCAATGGGCCAACGACCCTTCATTGTAATATATATCATCATTATTACTTAAATGGTCCATCTTCCTAAGATCACAAAGGGAGGGGCACATGCATACGGTTAGCGCGCAGTTCAAGACAGGGCTACATCAACATTTTTTGCAGGTTGTAGAGAACATAAACCAAGATGAAATTATTCTTGGGCCTGGGAGTGACGGAGTTGGATGAAGGTGTGGAGAAAGTCATTTTTGGGTAATTCGACACCACAAATTCACTGGTGTTGTTTTTTTTTTCTGATCTAAGCAATATTTATATAGCTTGATTTCAGAATGAGATCTACTTATGTATTTTTCCAAATTCTTTTGTTGAGTTAATGAAAAATCCTACCCATTTGAGAGTAGGACCCGGAGACATAGTCCACCAGGGATGAACAACGTTATCAAATTTTTTTGTTCAGATTTGATACTTATGTCTCTTCATTGTTGAGCTTTTCCTTCTTTAATGGTGCACTTTAATTTATGTTCATTTAATGCAATTCTTTAAACATCACTCGATGAAAATATCCTCAATCTTGTTGGTATCAGAGCATTCATATTTGACTTAAATTGTTGAGTGTGAATGCTTACTAGGTCCAAGCATAAGAAAGGTGAAGGAACTCTTAATATTTTCAACCCCAAAGTTGGTATTTTAATAAAACGACAAGCATGATGAATAGGACAAAAAATTCCATATGGTCTTTTATCACATGTCAGAAATGGTTGAAGGAATGTATGGAGATTAAGAGAAGAGGATGAAGAAGAAAGGGAAGAAAAAGGAATCACATGTTGATGATGATGCTTCGGTAAACCAAGGGGTTGGAGTAGACCCTCCCGAGCCTCCATCTTCACCATCAAGTTCTGGTTCTTCTTCCTTTGAGCATTTTCATCATTCTCATCATTCTATCCATAAAGCTTGTTTTAAGAAACCACTATTAAAGATTGATGTAAAATTTGAAATACCTATGTTTAATGGAGATGTTAATCTTGAAAATCTAGATAATTGGATCTGACAGGTTGAAGTATATTGTCGTGTTCAACATATTGATGAAGAGGAAGTTAAAGTGCAACTGGCTTCTCTTTAGTTCCTCTCTCATATGGCGGGAGAGAAAACTTCGGGACATAAGTAACTGTGGTAATCTTCTTTCCTCATGGTCAGAATTTAAATAAATGATAAGGAAGAAATTTTATCCATTGGGTTATTTACATAAAGAAATGATGGAATGGAAAACTTTAAGGAAAAGTAAATTTCAAACTGTACAAACTTTCACCGAAGAATTCAGGAAGAAATCTCTTGCATTAAACATTCCTTTGGATTATTATGAAACTTTAATGAAGTATATTGGCACACTTCACAGTTATATTCGTCATACTTTTCTTTTCTTTAGCCCCACCATTATTGATGAAGTTTGTGTGCAAGCCATTCACCTTGAGAATGGGGTAAATAATGTTCAAGATATCCCACAAAGAAACCTTCCAATATCCCACATAAACCTTTTAAGAAGTTTAAAAGGAAGGACAAGAAGACCACCATAATAACGATAGAAGGAGGAAATCCATATTGCACTCATTGCAAGAAAAACAGTCACAATGATTAACAATGTTGGAAACTGCATCCAGAGAAAAGAATGAAACAGTTCAGTGGAAAGGGGAAGAAAAAAACCATTGCTATAGTGCAACAAGATCTTGGTTCTAATTCAGGAGACGAAGGAAAGATCACAGCAGTTGGAGTACAAGCTAAATATTCCCTCATGCTAGTTCAAATTCCAATAATGAATCTCATGATGATGAACAAAAGAGGAATGAATTATTTCACATAAGAGTTTTATCTAAACACACTAAGATAGATAAATTATTTGATTCGGGTTCCCAAGTAAACTTAATATTTGAAGCACTTGTCAAGAAGATGGGTTTTGAAATGAAACCAGATCTGAAGCCTTATCCTCTTTATTGGGTATGTGATAAAGAAAAACTTAATGTCACCAAATGATGTAGGTTCATATTTTCTATTGCTTCAAAGTGATTTATGAAGTGGATTTTGATGTTGTATCACTTGATATATGTGGCATAGTGTTGGGAAGTCCTTATCTTTATGATAGAAAAGAAGTCTTCTTTCGTCATGAGAACAAATACCACCTTACTAAAGGGGGAGTGGAATATATTATTAGAGCTCACATCATGAGGGTAAACACAACATTTGTTGGTGCAGGGAAAATGAAGAGACTCATAAAAACTAATAAAAGATATCTACTAATTGTCGTAAAAGAGAAAGATGTCTAGACATCCGACGCTTTCCAACGATGTGATCCTTCTCGTAAAAAATAATTAATTGATATTCCTTCGAAGTATGATGATATTTTCTAGGAACCGGATGTATTACCTCCTAAGAGGGAAATCCAACATGAGATACATCTTCAGCGTAATTCTTGTCTCCCTAATGTGGGCATGTACAGGATGTCACTTGTGGACATGATAGAGATCAAGAAGCAGGTACAGGTCTTATTGGATCAAGGGGTCATCAGGCCCAGTTCATCTCCTTGTGGTTCTCTGATCATGATGGTGCCAAATAAATATGGCACATGGCGAATGTATGTCAATTATCGAGCCTTGAATAAAATAACGGTGAAAAATGGATACCCTCTTCCTCGTATAGATGATTTACTTGATCGGTTAAAGAATGGTGTTTATTTCACGAAGTTGGATTTGTGCAGTGGATACCATCAAATCAGGGTTGCAGAACAAGATGCATGGAAGACTTCCTTTAAAACCAAATAGGGATTGTTTGAGTGGTTAGTTATGTCGTTTGGGCTTTGTAATGCTCTGTCAAATTTCATGCATGTGGTGAATGATGTATTCAAGCCTTTCCTAGATGATTTTGTGATTGTATATTTAGACGACATTCTTATTTTTAGCGGTACTTAGGATGAACATGTAAGGCATGTAAAGAAAGTAATGGATACTTTGCAAAGGGAAAAGTTGTATGTAAAATTGTTTAAATGTGAATTTGGCAAGACTGCGCTTGTATACTTATGTGATATGGTAGGAGGAGTACAATTAAAAATTCATCCTTCCAAAGTTGATGTAATTTTGAATTGGCATGAGCTAAAAATTGTAATCGAGATCCATAGCTTCTTAGGTAGAGTCCATTACTGGAGGAGGTTCATTTCAAACTTCTCCTTTATAGAAGCTCCTTTGCATGCCTTAACTAGTGTGAAGAACACTTTTCAGTGGGAAGGAAAGCAACAAAAAGCTTTGGGCACTTTGAAGGAGAAGATCAGTACCGCACTAGTATTAGCACTGTCGAATCTTCAACAACCCTTTGAGATCGAGACTGATACAAGAGGATACACCATTTGTGTAGTATTGATGCAATATCATAAGCCTATTTGTTACCACTCTGAAAATTTTAACCAAGTTGTTTTTAACTGTCTTACATATGATAAAGAGTTGTATGCATTAGTTCAAAGTCTAAAGAAATGGAAGAACTACTTGTTGGGGAAGGAAACAATTATTCATATAGATCACCAACCCTTACAGTATCTCCAAGCACATACAAAAGTGTAATGATATCAACACTACATATGGATGAGTTTTCTACAACAATTTGATTTGGTAATCAAGTACAAAAAGGGTACATGTAACAAGGTAGCTGATATTCTTTCTAGACCTCCTATTGTTGCTTCTATTATTTTGAAGAATATTTCTTTATCTCGTGATAGCTATGTGGAACAATATGGCATTGATGAAAATTTTAAAGAAGTATATAGAAGCTAACCCATGGTGCACAGGTAGAGAACTATTATCTGCAGGGAAAACTACTCTACCATCTTGGAAATCTATGTATTCCTACAAGAGAACGAGTCCATGTAATATGATAAGTTCATACCTCTCTTGTGACTAGGCATTTTTGGGTAGGAAAACGTATGACTCATTTTTAAAGGTTTTGTTACTAGCCTCAAATGAAAGAAATTGTATCTAAATATGTAAAGGGGTGTGTGATGTGTTCTACTTGGAAGAAAACTAATAGAAAGCTAGGGCTATAATCACCACTCCCTCTTCCATCCCATACCTGTTCCATCCCATCCATGTTAAAGTATCTCCATGGATTTTGTAAGGGGTTTACCAATGTGAAAAGGGGGTCATGACTATTTGTATGTTGTAGTGGATAGGTTAAGCAAAATGTGTATATTGATGCCATATAAAAAGAAGATCACTGTTGAGCAGACTAATAATCTCTTCTTTCAATATTTTTGGGTTCACTTTGGGTTACCCACATTCATTATATTGGATCTAGATACTCGATTCCTTGGGGATTTTGAACAATCTTGTGGATAATGATGGACACCAAATTGAAGAGGATCAGTTATCTACATCCACGGATCGATGGAAAAATAGAGGTGGTAAACCAGATAGTGGTACTTTTTCTTTGAGGCTACTGCAACAAGCATCCCAAGTTATGGGATGAACATATACCCTATGTACAACATGCTTACAACCGATCCTTAGATTCCTCCACTCAATGTTTACCTTTTGAGACATGTTTTGGGTACCTACCCAAGGTTCCTTTGGAATTGATGTATGGGAGAGATACTCATGAAAATGAAGAAACAACAGAGGACATAGCCTGCAAGTTCATCCAGAAGATCCAGCAGGTTCCCGAGGTAGTGAGGGAACAGTTGGAGAAAATTCAAGCACAGTATAAAGCTCAACATGAAAAGCAAAGGGTTGATCATCATTTTCAGGTTGGAGACCGGGTATGCCTTCACATTAGCAAGGAGATATTGAAGGGTGAAGGCAAGAAACTCAAGCCCATTCATTATGGACCCTTAACCATATTGGATAAAAGTGGTACCAATTTTTTTTTTTTAGATCTTCCACCTTATATGAAGATTTACTCAGTTGTAAATGTAGATAACTTGAAACTTTTTTAGCCTCCCCTAATCATGGATTAGTATGAGGAAGCTTGAATACCTTCAATTGATGACTTTTCTCCTTAGTAATTGGATGAGTTAAAGGAATATATCATCATGGAAAAAATGGCGAGGACTTCACGCATGGGTGATGTTGATTATCTTCTAGTATGCTTAAAGGGCATAGATCCAAGCAAGGAAAAGTGGATTGATAAGCACAAGGTGAGGGAAATCTTCCCTCACTTATCTGTTGATTGATGAAAGATTTTGGTGGTCCAAAAAGATCTTAGCGGGAAGTCGTGATCCAAAAAGGATCCAGAGAAGACTAAAAAAATCTCATAACTCACAAAAGAAACTCAGGATGCTAAGAATGGCCTCAGCAAACATAGAAAGGGAAAAAATTCAAAGTTCGCAAAACTCAGTGAAAATGGCATCATCACAAAGAGTGTGTCGCAAGATTTATAATGACGCAAATGAATCATCAAACAAATTTACGGATCATAAGATATTCATGGTCAAAGTTTGGTCAACCTAGCCGGATTAGCAAGGGGATGAGTCAGCATATGTATTGTTGATGTCATCACTAGTACAGATGACATCAACATACATACAACACATGTGGTAGGAGCATGGGGTGACATGTTTCATGGTGACATGGAAACATGAGAGGCTTCCATGTGTCACCCATATTTGAAATTTATATACTAATCCATGGATTAGTAAAATTTTGCCACTTGGCAGTCCATACGATCCGTACAGTGATGTGGTGCTAACATTGCATTGTGATGTGGCAGGCTAAGTTGGAAGCTGACATGGTAGGATGAAGTTGCAGTGGATGATGTGGTCAAATAGGAGGCTGCCATGGGGCCCAATCATGGGTGGCCACGTGGAAATGGGTAAATGCCCAATGACAACCCATGACTGAAAATTTTGAAAAAAAGGAGATTTGGCGAGTCTGCCAAATCTGACAGAACCATGCCAAATATGGAAACCAAACCAGTGATAGAAACATCACCAAACTAGTGGAGTGGATTATGGTTATATATATATATATATATATATATATATATATATATATATATATATATATATATATATATATATATTGTTACAACAGTCAAGCCAAAAGGGGGAGGCCCGCGGACTTGACCCCAGGAACTCCTCCCTCATTAACGCTTTAACACTTATGCCATAACCAATGGGTCAATGAACCTTCACTGTAATCTATGCCACCCTTATTACTTAAAAGGTCCATCCTCCTGAGCTCAGGAAGGGAGGCACACATGCATACGGTTGACACGTAGTTCAAGATAGGGGTACTTCAACATTTATTGTAGGTTACAGGGCATGAAAACCAAGACAAAATTCCTCTTGGGCCTAGGAGTGACAGAGTCAGATCGAGGCATGGAGACAATAATTTTTGGGTAATTCGATGCCATGAATTCAGTGGTGTTGCCTACTTTCTGATCTGAGCAATATTTTTGCATCTTGATTTCAAAATGTGGTATACTAATGTATTTTGCCAAATTATTTTGTAGAGTTAATGAAAAATCATACCCATTTGAGAGAAGGACCCAGAGATATATTCCACTAGGGACGAACTCCATTATCAATTTTTTGTGTTCATATTGTTGGACATATTGTCATTGATGGCAACAGTCAATGTGATGATTTGTTGATTATCATTGTGATTTACCAGAGATGAGATTGTCATTCATTTCAACAGTATATCAGTCAGCAGAAGATGTCAAACAATATGGAGAGATCAAAAGAGTAAGCTCAGGAGGAGTGAACAGTATGCAGATATCAAAGCTTAGAAGGGAAAGTGTTGTACATAAGCTAAATGAAGATCAAAGGTTAGAAGGGAAAACATAGTACATAAGCAAATGTATAGATAGGATGAAGAAATTCATGATTATTGTTGATCACGATAGGATCAACAATGTTCCTATGATAAAATCTAAAGAGGAGGAGCAAACAATATACAGAAGATCGAAAGCGTACTATTAGGAGGAGGAGCAAACAATATGCAGAGGTCAAAGTTTGGAATCAAAAGCGTAAGATCAAAGTGAGAAACCTCAACATCCGTGTGATTAGAGTGATAAGCCTCAGTAGCCATCCGATCAAGAAATTGACCATCTCATATTATAGGCGACAGTCATATGACAGATCATGGGCTTGAGGACCATTGGAGGATTGTGATCATCAGATCTACAAGCCAGATCAATGACATGGATGAATTACGGGGAGAGAAAGAAGAACTAAAGAACTCAGCAATTACAATCCTGCAATCATTCTAAATCGTCATATGTCATAGCTCCAAAGATCTACGACTGTGGTTGATCCAACAAACAATGATATTAAGTAAGATTAAATCGTGACCATTGAATGCACAATCGCCATATCAATGATAGGGATGAATTGCGGAGATCGAAAGGAGAATTAAATATCATGCTTTCTCCAATCCCACAATTATTCAGGACCGTCTGATCTTATAGCTTCGAAGATCAACAATTGTGGTTGACTCACCAACAACGCACAACTTCCAATTGTGGAGTCTGGGTGACGATTTAAATCACTCGCAAGTTGTGGTTCCACAATCATCCTTGATCGTGGATCTACTTTGAGAATATTTATAAGCATTGGATCAATTTTGAGTGGAAGGATAAGCTAAGTGAGGTAAAGAGACTAAGATTTCGATTATCTGAATACTCGCCAGTTGTTGGATCAACCCCGAATTCCCGTCAGCCGTCAGATAATTTTCAAGTGGAAGGATAGGATAAGAGAGATAAGATCTGAGATCTCATTTGTGGAAATTTCGTCAGTGGTTGGATCATTTTAAGTGGAAGGACAAGATAAACTAGAAAATTTGCATCGAAGAAAGATAGAGTCATCGATCTAAGATCCTGATCAATGAACAACATTCAGTTCGCATCTAAAAGTTACGAGGAGGTTAGAGTCTGGAGAAATCTCACTTCAAGAATTCAGTTTGATATTCGAAATACCCGAACCTCGAAAATCCAAAATGAATAAGGACCATTGGATTTGGAGGACATATGATGATCATTTGATTAGGGTTGTTGGTTAGTAGACCAAGTCAGCAACAACACGTGGTAGACCATGTCAGAAAATACACATGGCATAATCAGATGATGACAAGCGTCAAGAGGAAATTGGCTCATGCCATGTCTACAAGTGACATAAGCAAGTTACATCACTCCAGCAGAATTGCTTCAGGAGTTTCATGACCAAGAAATGTCAAAAGTCCTGAAGTCCTTGATCTAATATACATCGGGAGTTAGGAAAATTGTTAGATCAAGGAGATGAATGTGTCACATAAAGAGATCTACGTTGACAGACCACGTCAATAGTCCACATCAGCAAGGACACGTGGAGTAGTCAGATAATGACAAGTGTAAAGTTGATTCACCATTTCAGGTACGTACAAATCATGAATCAGAGTGAAACGTGGTAGCTACTCATCTCGTGACACATTATCAAGTGACGTAAGCAAGTTACGTCACTCTGGGAGTTTTTCTTCAGGAGTTTTACCACCAGCACTTGCCCAAATTCCCGAAGTCCCGAAGTCTCAAAGTGGACATGAGATGTCTGATCTGAAGATCACTTCAGGAGAATTCTCATCCATCGATCTACTACAGTGGAAGGATAGTGTAAGCAAAAGTGTTAACCGAAAACAAGAGGTCTCCACCGCTTATGACTTACTCAGCAGGTTATCACTCTAGAGGAAAGAAGGGGTTGAGATTTGAAATCTCTGAAGTCCGAAGACCCGAAGGAGATCTCAATCGTTAATTCAAGAGGGACATGTGTTAGTGCTCTGTTATCTCCGAAAGATTGACGTACAGAGGAAAGAAGGGGTTGAGACTCGAAATCTCTGAAGTTCGGAGACCCAAAGGAGATATTGACCATCGATCTAATGTTGGGTGCAATTACAACTATTGATCAAAACACAATGGAAGGATAGTGTAAGTATAATATATGAATTCACAGAGTAAATGATGGCCATCCATATCAATGCTTGATTAAGTCCTGGCCGTCAGATTAAGCCTTGTAAGAATCAAATCTGACAATTGATTCGCTTCCGTGAAATTAACATAAGTCGTTCGATTTATTCGAGAAATCTAATTGACAATTTTTGAAAGGTTTCAAACTCAAAAGTTCTGAAGGGAAAAGTGTCGAAGTTACGACAATCGTCCATCTCATCAGAAGATTGAATCATGACCATTGATTGATAAGCTCTCAAGCGCTCGCCTCGCCTAACGTATGAATAATGCTATTGGTCATATGGTAAAGACATTTAAAAAGGCATAATGGAATGTGTTTCTTAAATTGATAAGGTTGTGGTTCTACATCAATGGTCATATGAGAATGGTTTGAAGGAAGCGTCGATCTCTGTAAACATGGAGACGAAGGAAATCGATCCATGTCTATGATCGATTTATGAAAGTGAGGGGGATGACAGGTTTAAAGTTGAAGACCCGAAAAGATGATCTCAGGTGGTCCCAAAAATTGTTGTAAATGAACAATTTAGTTATAACTTGTTCCACAAGTCGACCCAATAACTAAAACAAGTTTTGAGAATAAACAAGTATAAATACAACCATGATTGGTTCACTTGGAGGTGTGCTTGTGAAAAGATAGGCTCGCTAAGGAAGAGTGGCATGCAGAGAAAATGAAGGGGATACTGACCTGAGGTCCGTGTAAATAATAGAGAGAAGAAGAATTGAAGAAGGCATGAATATCAGAGGAAATACGAAGTGAAGAAGGCGCTAATTTCAGAGAGAATATGAAGTGCATTGATGAGTGTTGATTATATACCTCTGATCATGAAATATAATTGATTCATTAATGAATCACTGCTACTAGAGTTGGTTAAACTCTAGTTGGATAAATTGTTCTCTATCAGAAAGTTGGGTCTTTCTTGAGAGTTAATTCTCTCTAAGGATTTGGTGCTCCTTACTTGAGTTGGTGATGAAACAAATTAGTTGGTTCTGGGAAAATCCTTATTATTATATTCACATATATTGATATAAATTATATACAAACATCTGGTATCTTTTGTTTCCATTGTGATTATGATTTGATTGTTCTTAATCTATTCAAATATGTTTTAATCACTAACTTGTAAGAAGAAGAAAAGTTAGAAAACGTCCACACACTAATTCACCTCCCCCCCCACTTAGTGTGGGCGGTGTGTTCAACAATTGGTATCAGAGCCAGGTTCCTTCAACATATTTTAACCACTCGAAGGTAGATGTTGAAGAAATGGGTGGACATACTGCTCTCTCCGCAATTGAAACTCCCATATTCGATGGAACAGATTATTCCTCATGGAGAAAAAATATGAAACAGTATTTGAAGTCAAAAGGATATGAAGTTTGGAATTCAGTAGTAGGAAATCCCTAGGACTTAACTACCTCAAATAATCTATCCAAGATTACAGTCCAAAGAAAATAAAGGAAGAACAATGAACTAGCATTGAAGATTCTTCTCAATGGATTATCAGATACAGTCAAGGCAAGCATAGGACTATGCGCATCCACCAAGGACTTATGGCTGAAGTTAGAAGATATGTATCAAACCAAAATACAAGACATAGAAGACATTCCTATCAAGGATGAAGAGGAAGAATTGGCCATCAATAAAGGTAAAGACTCTCCACAATATTTCGATTGCAATAATGTTGATATTGAATCCTCCCCTGCAAGTAAAGAAGAAGAATAAGGTACAATAAAATTATTTTATGTTAGCATTTATCTCATGGACGAAGTAGAATAAGAACTATCAAAGGTCAAACAAAAGGTTGATTGGAGTCTTTGTGAATAATGCTATGACCATAATGATTCAGACTATAAATATCTTAATGACTACACTAAAGCATTTCTTGAAAAGAGTCAAAATCATATCTTGGAAATAAAGGAGATGCTCAAGGACAATGAAAATATAATATATGATCAAGATAATCAGTTATAATAAAAAGAAGAGGAGATTGAGAATATGACGAAAGAAATCAGTCAAGTAAAATAAAAGAAGATGGAAGATGATGATCTTAGTAATCAAAAGCATATCCTAGAAATAAAATAAAATCTCAAAGACAATGAAGAAATCATATCTGAGCAAAAGATTCTGTTATAAAAAAAAGAATAAGAGATCAAAATATTGAAAACAAAAGTTGTTGATCTAACAAAATAAAAGGAAGAGGAGATCGAGAGACTGAAAAATGAAATCAGTCAAGCAAAGGAAGAGGAGATCGAGAGACTGGAAAAATGAAATTAGTCAAGAAAAAGAAGAAAAGAAGGAAGATTATGAACCAAGAAAAAGCCTTTCAAATCTAAAAGAACTAAGGAAAATCTATGTCAATCTTAAAATCCAACTTGAAGAATCCAAAAGAAGGGAGGAGGTAGTAAGGAACTAGTTGGAGAAAAAGGAAGAATCCTATCATAAGGTGGAAGTAGAAGTTGTGAATCTTAGAAAGAAGGTTGAGAAGTCAAACACCCAAATCAACTTCTTCAATATCTCCATGACCCTAGATGAGATCTTGGATAGTCATAGATCACCAAATTACAAACCCAGTCTTGGATACAACAAGGAAGAAATCAGTACTCCTAAGAAACCTGATGCAAGTCCTTCATTTGTAAAAGGTGAAAATAGGTCTGACACAGGTCCTTCAATTATAAAGTATGAAGACAGGTATGACATAGGTCCTTCATTTGTAAAGGATGAAAATAGGTCTAAGACAGCTCCTTCATTTGTAAAAAGTGAAATCAAGTATGACTCAGGTTCTTCATGTTCAAGAAATAAAAGCAACACTACAAAATTTAGAAGATCAGATCAAGGAAGACATCCAGAAGCTACTCATATAACTCAAAGCAATTTTAAAAGAGAGACACCTTCATGGACGAATCAAAGAAGGTATGAGAGTGTTTTTAACGATTATTTTTTTTCTTGTAATGAATATGGAAATGAAGCCTTGGATTGTAGGCATCATGGAAGAAAACAAATTGGTAGGTTCAACAATAGTATAAGATGTTGGAACTACAATCATGTTGGACATATTGTTGCACATTGTTACACTATGAGATGCTACAGTTGTGGTGGATATGGCCACAAAGACTATAACTATTGGAACTCAATAAAAAAATCAATGAGAAATGTTTCAAACAGTACGACAAAAGGAGTAAATGGAACATGGAAGAAAAATGAAGCTGCAGTAATAGAAGATCAGAGAATGAAGTTCAAGAAACTGGGACACTCACAGATGTGGATAGAAAAGACTGAACAAGTGAAAAAGAGTGAAGTTAATTACTACAAAAAGAATTGAAGTAATGTGACAAGAACAATTTAAACTTTCTCTAACAACTTTAGAGCAATGTACAGTAAAGAAGCATCTTGGATAAAGATGGATACTTCTGGTTAGAGATCGATGAGAATCAATGGGTAGATCCAAGAGTTGTTTGAATAATGTGAGCTACAATTGCACAGTGTTCCAGTAGGACAGATGCATCCACAGTAACAACATTTTGATGTACAAAATGATGTACATGACATCATGTAGAGATAACAAGAGGAGAGACCCTGTCAGAAAAATATACCCTTTTAGAAACAAAGGGGGAGAACTGTCAGTAAAAACTCAGGGGAAGTATTTTTGTTAGTAAATAAAAAAAATTAATAAGATTAAGTTTTGAAAAGACTCGATCACTACAAAAATTGATATCAAGAAGACTACTCATTTGAAGCACAAAAATACCAATCAATTGATATAAGAAGTTAGTAAATTAACAAGGGAAGAAACCTTGTAAGGAAAGATACCTTTTTCAGAAACAAAGGGGGAGAGTAGTTTGAATTAAAGAGAGAGCATATTGACAGGGGGAGTCATTCAGTTATGACAAGAAAAGGATGATTGTTGGAAGAGTTACCCAAGTTCAGATTATGGTTAGTAACATACAAAGCTTTACCACAGCAGGAAAAACCCTTTTCCATTGATGTCAAAGGGGGAGAGAAAAATTCATATGAAGAAACTTCATAAGAGGAAAGAATCATCACAGGGGGAGTTTTGTGTATGAAGTTAGTGGGTTGCCCTCAATAACAAAGGGGGATATTGTTGTACATATTGTCATTGATGGCAACATTCGATGTGATGATTTTTTGATTATCATTGTAATAGCCGGATTTAATTTTACATCAATTTATTTTGATAAACTAAGACAGTAATTTCATAACACAGTAATTTTATAACAGTAACTTCCGTAACTTAAATTTTACTATGAATAATAAAAAAATTCTAACATAATACAACAATGCATAAATTTTATATAAATACCTAAGTCTGATGCTAATAATCCTCCCTTTGTCCACCACTTGTCTCCTTGACTGCTGCTACAAAACACTACCCAAAACCGTCCTCCCTGCCAACTAGGTAGCTCCCTAGCCCCAGGATATCAATGGATATCCTGGCCCTCCGTAGTAATGATCCCAAGCTAAATTCTTTCTTGGAATCACTAACTACTACTGATTTATTGAGTTATTAAGTGCATACAAGATTCATCAACACATGGAGATCACAATATATTCAAGATGTAGAAGCACAAGCAAAGATCTGACCTTTTATTATGAACAATGTAAGATCAATACAATAGATGGCCGATCTGGCATAAACCTCAGATGGATGTACAAGCAATAGATATGAGCTGCTACAAAATGCTCCCGCTAATACAAAATAATTCCTCCAAAGGTTGAATAAGAAATGAAGATCAATACAAGCAGATCTGAATGCCAAACTCTCCAGCTGAAGAATGTCACGCTCCAATAGAAGGCTGAAACCCTCAATAACTCGGCCCTGCTGCCAAAAGTGTCCAATCACTCTAATAAATATGCCA
>ML778098.1:2141462-2159190 GCA_009831015.1 Picea engelmannii | reverse complement strand
CCTGCAATTCCTTCCAATTTAGTTTATGTGATTCATCAGCAACATAATGACGTAAAACAGATACATGAAATACATTATGAGTTTTATGCAAGTGGGGTGGCAGTACGAGATGATAGGCAACGGGTCCAATTTTCTCTTGGATCATGAATGGTCCTATAAACCAAGGTGACAACTTTGTCCCCTTCACAAACCATATGGTACTCTTATTAGGCCTGATACGAATGAAAACCTGATCTCCCACTTCATAACTTCGGTCAGTCCTGTGTGCACCTGCATAGCTTTTCTGCCTATCCTGTGATTCCTTTAATCTCTGCCTAATTTGAATCACCTGTTCCTCCATCTCTTGAATCAATTCTGGCCCGACTGTTACTTGGTCTTCTAGTCTATCCCAACTCAATGGTGTTCTGCATGGCCTCCCATACAAAGCTTTGTAGGGTGGCATTCCAATGGAACTATGATAACTATTATTGTAGGCAAACTCTACCAAAGGTAGGTACTTCTCTCACTGGGTCTGATTATCCATTACATACATCCTAAGCATGTCTTCCATGACTTGATTTACTCTCTCAGTCTACCCATCTGTTTCAGGATGATAAGTTATGCTTAAGTTCAACTGAGTCCCCAATGCTGACTGTAAACTTGTCCAAAACCTAGAAGTGAATCTGGAGTCCCTATCTGAAATGATCTTCTTAGGTATCCCATGCAAATGGATAACCTCGCTTACAAACACATGTGCCACATCAATGACATCGTAAGTGTCTCTAACCAAAATGAAATGAGCACTCTTGGTTAACTTATCCACTATCACAAGAATGGCATTGTGTCTATGGGATGTGAGCGACAACCCCACAACAAAATCCATAGAGATGACTTTCCATTTGGACATAGGAACATCATGTGGTTGTAGGAGGCCTGTTGGGTGATGGTGGTCAGCTTTCACCTGTTGACACTCTAGGAATTTGGCGAGGAAATGGAATACATCACGCTTCATGCCCACCCAGAAGAAGAGCTTCCTCATATATGAGTACATCTTTTTCACACCTGGATGTGCACAATAAAGTGATCTATGGGCTTCCTTCAGTATGATGCTTCGAATATCCCCATTCTCAGGGATGTAAATCCTTCCCTGATATATTAACAGTCTGTCTGTTTCCAAACTATATCCTTCGTACTTTGGATCTAACTGCCTCCCGCTCTGGAGGTTTGAAGTAACCTTTAAATACCAACTGTATCCTTGGAGTTGTTCCAACACACATTCCCTCAGATTGACCTTTAAGGTTACCAAGGAGAAGATACGTGGTCTCCTACTCAAGGCATCTGTGACCACATTTTCCTTTCCCTTGATGTAAGATATACCAAAATCGTACTCACTCATAAACTCACTCCATCGCCTTTGCCTGGCATTCAGATCTCTTTGTGTGAAGAGATATTTTAAACTTTGACGGTCTGTTTTGAGCTCAAAGTTTCGCCCAACAAGATAGTGCCTCCAAAGTTTCAGAGCTAGAATTACAGCTGCCAACTCTAAATCATGAGTCGCGTATAACTCTTCATGCTTCTTCAACTTCCTCGATGCATAAGCTATCACTCCTCCATCCTGCATCAATACGCCCCCCAATCCTTGCTTCAAGGCATCTGTGCAGACCGTGAAGTCCTTTCCCATATGCGGCACTTGTAGAATTGGCGCACTAGTTAGTAACCTCTTAAGCTCAATGAATGCACTATCACATTCTTTTGTCCATTCATACCTAACCCCCTTGCGTTGCAAAGTGGTGATGGGTTTCGCTATTTTTGAGAATCCTTCCACAAATCTCCGGTAATAACCCGCTAGCCCCATGAAGCTCCTCACCTCATCGGCATTTTCCGGCACTGGCCATTCCATAATGGCCTTTACCTTTTCTGGGTCCACAGAGATTCCTTCGCCAGAAATGATATGACCTAAATAGTGGATCTCTTTCTGGAAGAAGGAACACTTCAATAGCTTCCCATACAATTTGTTCTCTCTTAGGCAGGACAACACTATTCGCAAGTGTTCCTCGTGTTCTCTTTCATTCTTGGAATAGATGAGGATGTCATCTAAAAAGACTTGTACAAAACGGTCTAAGTACTTCCAGAATACACCATTCATGAGGCTCATGAATATTGCTGGCGCATTGGTCAATGGATATCCTGGCCCTCCGTGCCCAAAACCCCCAGCAACTCCGGTCCACTGTGTCAATGCCACTCACAAAATTTCACCTCCCTCTCTGCAATACTCAGAGCTCCCCAAAATCCATGGCAACTCCCGTAGAATGATCCTCCCCTCCAACTCCTTCCCCCCCTTATCCCTCCTTCACACCGACTTCCCTTCATTTACTCCCTACCTAATATCTTATCCGATTCTTAAATATCTTATCCCATTTATTTAATGCTTCTTATCCTTTATTTAATGTTTGTTATCCCACTCATATACATAAGTTTTAATAAATTAAATTATCAACCCTATTAATTCTTTACTCACATAATTTAAAGAGTTGATTAATAATTAAATAACCATTGACAATTATGAACAAATAATTAATGATAATTAATTTAGTTAATATTATATAGGAAACAATTATTGTTTGGCTAACATCTTAGGACAATCAGATTATCAATTTAATTATAATTAATAATCATTTACATTTATTTAAGCAGGGTCGTTACAATCATTGTGATTTACCAGAGATGAGATTGTCATTCATGTCAATAGTATATTAGTGAGCAGGAGATGTCAAACAGTATGCAGAGATCGAAAGTGTAAACTAAGGAGGAGGAGCGAATAGTATGCAGAGATCAAAGATCAGAAGGGAAAACGTTGTACAGAAGTTGAATGAAGATCAAAGCTCAGAAGGGAAAACATAGTACAAAAGAAAATGAAAAGATAGGTTGAAGAAATTCGTGATTATTTTTTATCACAATAGGATCAACAATGTTCCTATGATAAAATCTTAGGAGGAGGAGCGAAAAATATAAAGAATATTGAAAGCATAAGCTTAGGAGGAGGAGTGAACACTATGAAGAGGTCAAAGTTCGGAATCAAAAGTGTAAGACTCACCAATAATTTTGTTTGACTCACCAACAGTGCACAACTTCCATTTGTGTATTTTGGGTGATGAGTTAAATCACTCATAAGTTGTGGTTCCACAATCATGGATGTTCTTCGAGAATATTTACAATCCTTGGATCACTTTTGAGTGGAAGGATAGGATAAGAGAGGTAAAAAGGTTGAGAGTTTGATTATCCGAATACCCGCTAGCCATCGGATCAAACCCAAATTCCCATTAGTTGTCGGATCATTTTCGAGTGGAAGGATAGAATAAATGAGATAAGATCTGAGATCTCATTTGTGCGAAATTTCATCATCCGTTGGATCATTATAATTGGAAGGACAAGATAAGATAGCAGAGTTGCATCATAGAAATATTAAGACATCTATCTAAGATCCTAATCAACGAACAACATTCAGTTTGGGTCTAAACGTTGCAAGGAGGTTACGCTCCGGAGAAATCTCACTTCAAGAATTCAGTTTAAGATTCGAAATACCTGAAGCCTAGTAATCTAAAATGAATAAGGACCATAGGATTTGGAGGACATACAATGACCATTGGATCAAGGTTTTTGGTTAGCAGACCACATTAGCAAGGACACGTGGTAAACCACATCAACAAATACACATGGAATAATCAAATGATGACAAGCGTCAAGAGGAAATTGGCTCATGCCATGTCTAAAAGTGATGTAAGAAATTTACGTCAATCCGAGAGAATTGCTTCGGGAGTTTCACCACCAAGAAATGTCAAATGTCCTGAAGTTCTGAATGATGAAGGTCTGAAGTCTCTCTCATCTGTCGATATAAGATACATCGGGAGTTAGGAAAATCGTTAGATCAAGGAGATGAACGTGTCACATCGAGATATCTATGTCGATAGTCCACTTTATCAAGGACACGTGGTGCAATTAGATAATGAAAAGTGTCGAGTTGATTTAGAATTTTAGGTACGTGCAAATCACGAATCTGAGTGACACGTGGAAACTACTCGGCTCGTGACACATCAACAAGTGACGTAAGCATGTTACATCACTTTGGGAGTTTTACCACCAACACTTTCCCAAAGTCCTAAAGTCTCGAATGCTGAAGTCCTAAAGTGGACATGAGATTTTCAATCTGAAGATCACTTCGGGAGAATTATCATCCTTCGATCCACTACAGTGGAGGGATAGTGTAAGAAAAAGAATTAACCAATAGCAAGTGGTCTCCACCATTTATGACTTACTCAGTAGGTGATCACTCTAAAGGAAAGAAGGGGTTGAGATTTGAAATCTTCGAAGTCCGGAGACCTGAAGGAGATATCGATTGTTAATCCAAGAGGAACATGTGTCAGTGGCTTGTTAGGTCTGGAATATTGAAGTACGGAGTAAATAAGGGGTTGAGACTCGAAATCTCTGAAATTCGGAGACCCAAAGGAGATCTCGATTGTCAATATGATGTCGGGTGCACTCATAATCGTTGATCAAAATACAGTGGAATCATAGCGTAAGTATAATAGATGAATTCATGGAGTAAATGGTGGCCATCCATATCAACACTTGATTAAGTCATGGTCATCAGAGTAAGCCTTGTAAGAATAAAATATGACGATTGATTTGTTTCTGTGAAATTAATGTAAGTCGTTTGATCTATTCGAGAAATCTGATTTGGAAGTTTTGAAAGGTTTGAAACTCAAAATTTCTAAAGGGAAAAGTGTCGAAGTTACGACAGTAGTCCATCTCATCAGAATATTGAATCATGACCATTGATTGATAAGCACTCAAGCACTCATCTCACCTAATGTGTGAATAACTCTATTGGTCATATGGTAAAGATATTTAAAAAATCAGAATGGAATGCGTCGCTTAAATTGATAAGCCTATGGATCTACGCCAAGGGTCATATGAACATGGTTTGAAGGAAGCGTTGATTTCTGTAAACCCATAGATGAAGGAAATGTATCCATGCTTGTGATCGATTTATGAAATTGAAGGGGATGCCAAGTTTAAAGTTGAAGACCTGAAACAATGAATTGAGGTGGTCCCAAAAATTGTTGTAAATGAACAAGTTAGTTATAACTTGTTGCACATGTCAGCCCAATAACTAAAAAAAGTTTTGAGCATTAAAAAGTATATATACAACCATTATTGGTTCACTTGGAGGTGTGCTTGTGAAGTAGGTGTGCCTATGAAAAGATAGGCTCGTTGAGAAAAATCTTCTTGCGGAGAAAATGAAAGGGATACAGACCTAAGGTTTGTGTGGATAATAGAGAGAAGAAGAATTGAAGAAGGCGTGAATATCAGAGGAAAGACAAACTGAATAAAGGACGAATTTCAGAGAGAAGATGAAGTGTAGTGATGAGTGTTGATTGTATACCTCTAATCATGAAACATAAATGATTCATTAATAAATCACTGCTACTAGAGTTGTTTAAACTCTAGTTGGATAGACTGCTCTATCGGCATGCTGGATCTTGCATCAAGGTGGGTCTTGCTTGGGATTTTGTGCTCTCCGAGGAATTGGTTCTTCTTACTTCAGTTGGCGCCAAAAGAAATTAGTTGGTGCTGGGAAAATCCTTATTATTATATTCACATATATTCATATAGATTATATACAAACATCTGGTATCTTCTGTGTCCATTGTGATTATGATTTGATTGTTCTTAATCTGTTCAAATATGTTTTAATCGCTAACTTGTAAGAAGAATAAAAGTTAGAAAAAGTCCACACACTAATTCACCCCCCCTCTTAGTGTGGGCGGTGTGTTCAACACATATTTGATTCTTATGTCTCTTCATTATTGAGATTTTCCTTCGTTAATGGTGCACTTTAATTTATTGTCATTTAATGCAATTATTTATGAGTCACTCGATGAAAAGATCCTGGATCACATAGTATGGTATACAAGAGAGACAACCGGTGGGTTTCATATCAGTGCAACCACTATGAAGGCACTAAATGGAAAAGGTGGTGCGGATGGGTGTCGTACAGGCGCATCCATTGTGGATGGATTTTATGAAATATGTAGTGGGGGTAGGCGGCATATGGGTGAAACCACTATGGATTGATGGGATGACAAATATGGTGGGGGTGGGTGGAAATAAACCCCCATAGGTTGTACAAGCGATGTTAAATCCCTTGGGGTGGAAAGAGGAATCCCAAGAGCTGAGGTAGGTGGCCAACGACTAAAATATTGTGGTTTGGGGGAAATGATGGTGGTTGTGGTGAATGGAAGGGTTTTTGTATAGGTGGAATAGAAGAGGATGAAGAAACTTGCATACATATATATAATATATTTATCAGTACAAAAATGTAAAATTCAACCAAAACAATATAGAAAATTTCACATTTTAACAAGATTCAACTCGAAACATGATATATATATATATATATATATAATTGATGAGGAACATAGAGATTGTCAAGATACTGACCTCCTCCATGAAACTCTCATGTACACTAACCTCCATTGGCCCATAAAAAATCTACTCGTAAATCGCTCATCTATGAGGGTAACATAAACACCTACTTTTTCTATGTTCTCTATCCTGGTTTCACTCTACTGCAGGGATTGAATATCCCGCCCCTCTACTAATGTCACCTATAGGTACCTCCTTCCAATATAGTGCCACAAAACTTCCATGTTACACCAAGATATGAGTCAAGGATGATATCAATAATTGTGTCTATGTGATGCCTTGCACTATAGGAGGATGTTGAATAGGGGGGCTAGACCTTCTCCTAAGAGGTCGAGTACCTAGCATTGGGTCAAGCCTGACATTTTCTCTATCCTAAGTAGAACCATGAAACACCCTTGAAATTCACCAATATCAAATTAGTTGAGATGGTGACCCAACATAAACTCTCCCCATAATTTCATAAGGAAATATAAATTCACATCTAAATTATTATAGGAATGTTTTTAAAAAACCATAAACCACCTATCCATCCAATCATCCCTAAAATGTTGGTGGGTGCACCAATATAGACAATTGCATCTCTTTGTGACTGATGGATATAGGTCATCTCTAGCATGAATGAATAGTGACATCGATTCATGTTTTTAAATGTTCAAGTATCTCACTTGGTTTCATCTATACTACTCTTGTAATACTCAAACATCTCATCCCTGTAATAAAAAATATTGGTTAATTTCCCTTGGGCACTTGCAATTGATGATATGATGGTGTCCAAGGAATTATCTAATGACAATTAGGTGTGATATATAGTAATCTATAAGTTTTCAACAATTGATCAAAGACACATCAACTCTTCCTCAATTTCCATGCTTACATATGTTGGTTGTGGATTTGGATTTTTTGTGCCTTCCTGTGGTTGTGTCGATTTTTTTTTTCTCTAGCTTCCATGTTAATTACTGTGCTACAATTTAATAATGGAATTTATATAAATTAGGTTCATTTATTAAATCAACTTACAAAATTACAATAAACATGAAATTAAATAGTTTAGGAAATTAAAAAAACATGAAACTACATGTGAATAAATACCTAGAATCCCTCAGAGACGGTATCAGGATCGTGTGGAATCTTCATGATCAAATCCCAGGGATTAAATTCACTTAATGACCTATCAAATGCACCAAGTGGTAAGTGATATCGATAAAAAAGAGTTCACATGCCCAACAGGAATGAGTATACATTCCTAGAGTGTGTGCACGTTCTTAGGAATGCATGCACATTCTTAAGAATATATGCACATTCTCAAGAATTTGTGCACATTACATGTGGAATATTGGTGAAAATTCTAGGTTTGTTGATCCTATCACATCAACAACACATCCATGGTTTTCGCATTCATACTCAGCCCATTGCCAAGTTTTTTCCATCAACTTCATTCACCCACCTTTAACAATTTCAAAACAAGATATTTATCAACTATAATAAAAAAATGTGAAGAGGCCCAACCATCCTTAAGAATTTTAAGTCTCTAATTATCCTAAAATCATAATGTTAAATTATCATTTGATTTTGAATACCCCTTAAGAATCCAAAAGTAATAAATAAGAATATCAATCATTATAAACATTCTCCTAAGAAAAACAAATATAAGAGAATCATCATCCTCATCTAAGTAACATGTAATGTGAAGATAATTTTGTTAATGTTCATGAAATGGAATAAAGTGAATTGAACATATTCAACCCCTCTAGTGACAGGTTTGTGACAGCCTTCCACAAACCAAGAAACGCAACGTCTCCAACAAGGCAAGCAACTCACAAAGATTCAGATTCAGCAAATGCTTTCCCCTCTCCTCTGGGAACTCAACGCAATGGATACCATTGATTCCTAATTATGGAGGATTGATAAAGGTGTATATAGGTGTCCACCCACCTATTCCAACTAGCACAAAACAGTCTTCCGACAACTTACTATTTTTAGTAGGCTTTTGGTTCCTAAACTTTTGGGGCCATTTTGAGGGCCTAAATGAAGTTTTTTCAATATAGGTGCCTTAATGATAATCAAAGGCTCTCATGAAGCCCCCAAAATTAATCTCCTCATAGATACCTTTCCAATAATCTATCTTTCACCCCAAACGGATATCGTGTGCCAAAGTTACACCCCTGGGAAGTTGATACACCAAACTACACAAAATGGGGTCCACAAAAAATTTGGATTTTTTTATTCTGGGGTTATGGTTTTGGATTATCTTTATGTTAAAAAGGATTTTGGAGCCTCATTGTAATAATACTATTCTTTTGAATTCCAGTATCCATTACATCTCTTCTTAGAGATAAGCTTCCAGCATTGTAGTGAGTCTTTCACTCGGTATTTCTATTGTTTTTTACATTTCTCTCTTCAATAGAAATTGTGTATTACTATATATTTGTGCCTCTTGTTATATATCTGATATATATTTGTTATGTTATTGGTTGTCTTGCAATATCTCTGTATATTTCTGTGTTATATCTCTGCTCTCATTTTGTGCCGAAAATAATCTGGATCAATGTTCTGTTAAGAAATTTTAATTTCAATTTTTTTTAACATGACTGTTGTAACCAAATTTATTTTTTTTCAAAATTTAGCATTTCTACATATATTTCATGTGATTGAACATCGAAGTATATCAATTTTTAAATTTATTTATTTTTTAATAAATTTTTCAAAATTTAGCATTACAACATATATTTCTTGTGATTGGAGGTCACGAAGTATATGAAGTTTAATTTTAAATTTATTTCAATTTTTTAACAACATTTAATTTTCTAATTGTTTAAATGGTTCTTATAGGAAATTATTGTATCAAATTAATATATAATATGAATTAAAATGTAAGCAGGATTGCTTAGTTTAGAGAGGCATTGGAGGCGAAGGGCGATGGAAAATGTTATTTTCTTTGCAATGATTGCAGGGTCTTGAAAACAAGAAGAATTTTAATAACAACAATTGAAAAACATTGTAGGGAGAAGGGGCACACTGAAGGGGGTTATGAATATCATCCCTTGTTAAGACATTATCCAATATATAATGTATTCTTTGTAATAGTGATCATGTCATGTTTTTGTCTAATTTTTTAACATTTTAATATATGTTCTATACACAATAATTTTAACACATTGTTTGTAAATATAAAGACAATGTCCCCAAAATTTCGGCATCCAGAGAGTTATTTGCCAAGTAGTAGCAGAAATACTAATTTACAAGGTGAGGAACATGGAGATCATAATATTTAAGATCGAGTTCTTCATAATGATATGGACAAAGATAATGTTATTGATACAACTCAGGAAGATGAGATACACAGACTGATCCAAGACATATTTTCTCCAGTGGATGAGGACAACCAGGATGATATTCATGATGTTGATCTTCTACTCGAGAAGCCACAAAAACCTCTTTATGAAGGCTCAACAAAAAATCTTCTATCTGCTATATTTTTGTTGGTGAACTTGAAGGTTTTGAATGGTTTATCAAACACCTATCTCACACATATCCTAAGGTATGTGGTGTATTATTTATGTCATGCTCACATGTACATAAAGGTTGACTATTTTTCTAAATTGTTATTCCTAATTAATTCATAAAGTAGGGATGTGATATTTATTATTAATATTGTTTGCATTGACTTATTTTCTTTAATGGTTCATATTATTAGGTGAATTTATATTACCACCGTCAAATATTTTACCATGAAAATATCGAGAAATATCTTTAATTATGAAAGAAATTGGAATGGAGTATCAAGCTATTCATGCATGTCGTAATGATCATATCATATACTATGGAAAATATGCATCAAAAAATGAATGTCCACAATGTCAAATAAGTGCATATCGAATCAATCAAGAAACAGAAAAGGTGCCTTGTAAAGTTCTTTGTTATATTCCCATAATTCCATGTTTCCAAAAGCTTTTCAGGTGCCAAAGTATAACACAATTTATGGATTTCCATGCAAAGAACAAAAGTGAATAAAATGTTCTTTGAATGCCTACAGATGGTTCTGGATTGAAGAACATCAAAGAAAAATAGCCAATTTTTAAAGAAGAACGTCGTAATGTTAGATTTTCGATGGAAACTGATGGTGTCAATCCATTTGGAGAGTTTCGTTCCACTTACTCAGTGTGGCCCATTTTTGTTATAAACATACCTTCCTCCTTGGATTTTGATAAAGAGAGAGCACATAATGTTGGCAATGATTGTTCCAAATATTTAATTAGATTGTATTTATTTACCTGAAAGCATGACATAATATTTCATTTCTTTGTTTCGTTCATTATAATTATATATTTTATATATAAGGACGTATAACTAAATATAATTAACGTATGTTGAATCAATTAGGTAAGTACCAAGTTAAATATATGAATGTATATATTTAGCTTCTTATCGATGAGTTGTTGAATTTATGGGATGGAATCACAATGTATGACATCTCTAGACCAATAGGGAGAAAATGATTTCAATTCCATGGAATACTTGCAGGGACAATTCATGATGCTCCCGTGTTAAAACATTTTTGTGGTATGTAACTTTCTGTTGCGCTTGAATATTATATAATTTTTTGAAAATATCATCCATTTTTTAAAATTGTAATCCTAATTTTCTACATTAATTCAGATATCTTGCACGTCTTCAAACAAAGGGTAAATTTGCATGTCGAGTTTGTGGTCCTAGGATAAAATATTGTCATTCAAGAAGTTTAATAAAGGAGGTGTTTGATGAGTATATGCACTTTCTGCCTAAGAACCATAGTTATCAAACTACCGAGAAATCAAAATTCAACAGTAAAGAAGAGAATGGAAAACACCATGAAGAATGACACCTCATCTATGGAAGTTGGAATATAATAGAAATCGTCAAGGTATGAAAATTGTTTATGTATCATAATATTATAAATATTATGATTTTTTTTCATTGAATTTTGTTCAGTGTTGTGCCTAGCTATATTGATTAATTAGTCTTAATGTGATTTCATTTATGTTTCATGAATGTTGTTAAGGCATGAATGGGCTTCCACAAGGAATGAAAATTTACCCCATACAATTATGTAGGTTTCCCTACTACGAGCACCTACAAATAGTTCATCTATTTGATACAATTCATTTCGAGAAGAATATAGCATAATTGTTATGGCGAATCTTAGATGGAAGGAATGACAAAAAAGGAAATGGAAAGATTTGTAGTGACATCCAGGAAGCTAATTACGCATTGAAACATGTGATTGTTAATTCTAATGGTGATGGTTGAGAAAAAAATATTAGTCTTCCATAGTTATTGACAGAACAATAGAGAAATGTTGTAAAAGAGGTCATTCGGAAAATTATGTTTCCGATGGGGTTTTTCGTCAAACATACAAAATATCTTACTGAAAAAAGGCGATTTTGGTGGGGTTAAAACATATGACTAGCATAAGTTCATTAAACTAATTATTAGGTATATTAACATATTGGTATACATCTTTTTAGTATTTGTTTTCTCTAATTTGGAAGTAAATGTTAATGATTTTATTTTTGTTACAATATGTTCTACCTCTATCTCTCCCAGACAACTTTGACAACAACATAAAAAAGGTTATATATGATCTTGGAAAATACATGAGGTAAGTAATGAATTTTTATATGGAAAATGTTTCTTCAGTGCTTTGTATAAGAACTTATTGACATATTGTGTCTTATCTGCAATTGTATATATGCCTTGATATTGTTCAAACCTATTATTTTATTGCACCATTTGTAGTTGTATTTCATCTATAAAAATGCATAAAGAAAATATAAGGTATTGGAAGAGAGAAATTCCCTGACTAATGTGTAAAATTTAGAGGTATCTACCTCCAACATTATGCAATGCATAAGAACACTACCTCATACACCAGGTTGAGGATATTGAATTGTGTGGACTAGTACACATAAGGTCAATGTGGATGGTGGAGAGGCAGTTGAAGTCAGCAGAGGCTTTTGTTAGACAAAGAGCACGTCCTGAGGGTTCTATGGTGGAGGGATATATGGAATATCAATGCATGGTGTATGTTAGTCAATATATTCCTAAATTAGTAGAAAATATGAATGTGCCTCGCATTTGGCATTTCAACTCCATCAACAAATTTGAAGGGGTGTTCCTATTGGGGAAAGGTAGAATGAGGACCGTAAAAGGTAATTGGATGTTGTAGATTTAATATATTATACATTTAATTTTTCAATTTTATATTATCATACTCATTCATTTATTTTGGTTCCATCAACTATATTAAAATTCTCCAATTATAGCTAATTCTTGATATTCAATTGTTATTTTTTCATATAGTTGGACGAGAGTGGGATGCTCTACATTTATACATTGCAAACAATCTTGATTGGATGGAGCATTGGATAGAATGATATGAATAATACTATGGTAGGTTATTATGGGAAGGGGTTAATAAGCTGATTAAAATAGTTCATTGTTATCGACATGAATTTCCTGATCTTACACAAAGGTAAATTGATTTAGCATTTGGTTTAAAACATAAAGAGGCAAGAATATTCAACCACATTTTTATAGTTATTTCCGATTATATCAATGTAGTTGGT
This sequence comes from Picea engelmannii, assembly GCA_009831015.1. Classification (NCBI taxonomy): domain Eukaryota; kingdom Viridiplantae; phylum Streptophyta; class Pinopsida; order Pinales; family Pinaceae; genus Picea; species Picea engelmannii. The sequence goes on along the minus strand of ML778098.1, from coordinate 2,146,120 downwards.
TTGTTTATTTTTTGAAATATATATTTATTAATTCCATATTATATGATTTTTACTAATGGATAATGCATTTTTTACATGTTGTCGATCTTGCAGTTGAAACACCACAAGGCTATGCAATGTAATGGTTGTAAATTTTGTATCAAAAAGTTGGATGATAAGATGAAATCCTTATATTGTGGGATAACTACAATTTTTAAGGTAACTAATGTACATGATACCTATGCTTGAATTTTATCTTGAAAGAACTGTTATTGAGCATGCTAATGGATTTACCATGGTTAATACAAGGGCATTTGAACTGGGTACAGAGCCTTATCTTCTTCCAAGTCAATGTGAGCAAGTCTTTTAATAAGATGTATCTGGTAAAGCAGGTTGTTCATACGTTGTTAGATATGATCCAAGAGGAATACCAATAAATTATAATCATGTAGAGGAAGAAGATGATGATGATGCAGATCAGGAGCAGGTGGTTGCAGATGTGTCAGATGAAGAAGATGAAGAAGTTGATCATCCAAATGTAGCAGACAATGTTCTCATTGATGATAGTGAAAACGACATTGATATGAACGATCCTTTAAACATTATCGATTATGAACTAGATCATTATGCAGATGTTGATTTGGATGAAGAAGAAGATGAATGATCTTTAAAAGTTGAAATGTACGTGATAAGTGATTGTATGTTTTCTATGATTTATTCTATTAATTATATATTTAGTATTTATAATATTTATTGTTTTTTAGGTGTTTACTTATACAGATTAATTAGGTTTTTTAAGTTTCATGCCATTTTTGTATGTAGTGTGTGTTGGTTGTGGACCCTGATTATCTTCCTAATTCAGAGGCCTTTGTTTTTAGCCATGTTTATACCCCATGAAGTCTTTACACCCCGAAAGATTATACACTCCTCCATGCAGGGGAGTGCAAGGGGGGATTTCCCCTCCTGTAGGGTCCGGGGGGGTCATCCCCTCGACTGGGGGGTCGAGGGGAAAGAGGGCCCTCGACAAGGGTTCGGGGGACAACGTTCCCTGATGGGGATTCAAGGGAGAAGCCTATGAAGGAAAAATCTACTTGTAAATGTATATTGTAATTTCATAGTAAATATGGATTGTTCATTATAAGGTCGTAGATCTGACAGCAGAAGTTATATTAGGGTATTTTTCCCTAGAACAAAACCCTCTTTTATGAGGGAAAATTATTGTGTCTATGTATAATTTTAAATATTGTATTCTGAGTGAGGTTATTATGAGAGAAAGAAGAGGAGCTTATAGCGGGTGTGTTGTAGGTTGTATCCCTTCATTTCTTGGATAATAAAAAGGAATGACCTGGAAATTTCTCTGGTGGATGTAGACTACACTGTGTGAACCATGTATATCTGTGTCTCTATTGTATTTTGCATCTTCGGTGTTTTATTTTTTCATTTATTTTTATCTTATTGTTTGGAAATCTTGTTTTACTAACAAATAGTATCAGAGCGAAAGGTAAACTGAAGGAAATGAGGGTTTCTAGTTTGAGTGGGAGCAATGGAGGAAGATGGAAAGTTTAGGGTCGATAAATTTAACAGCCAAAACTACCATTTATGGAAGATGCAGATGGAAGATTATTTATATTAGAAGGATCTATTCCTACGATTGGGTGGAATAGAAAAGAAGCCAATAGCCATGAAGGTCAAGGAATGGGAGGTTCTTGATAGAAAGGCACTAGGAACGATATAGATGAGCCTGGAACTGTCAGTGGCTTTCCATATTTCGAAAGAAAAGACAAATAAGCAGCTGATGGATGCATTGGATAGACTGTATGAAAAATACTCAGCATCCAATAAGGTATTTCTAATGAAGAGATTATTTAATATAAAATGTCAGATGGTGGGTCTATTGTAGATAATTTAAATGAATTTAATACAATTAGTAATGGACTAATTTCAGTAAAAGTGGACTTTGATAATGAGGTCAGGGCTCTTCTAATATTTTTCTCATTGCCAGAAAGTTGGAATATCTTGGTCATGGATGTAAGTAACTCTATATTTGGTTCAAACACTCTAAAATTTGATGATATTGTTGGTGTTATCAAATTAGGTATGGGGGAATTGAGAGTGATGTGAGGAGGGGGAGAATAATTAGAGATTCTACCTTCACGTAGTTTCCCCTGTTCATTAGAGAATTAATTCTTCTTGAAACCAAGTGAAAATCATTCAAGTTTATTATATGCCAATTTGAGAAATTTTATGTGAAGGTGAGGTGATGAGAATGTTAAAAACAATCGAAATATGGTTCTTGAACAAATAACCTGCACAAATATAAATAAGACCAAACCATGAAAGAAGTCATGAAAATTAATGGCCTTGTCGTCGGATTTTACCTTCCAATTTGTGCTTGTATGTACTGGAATTTGAAATGCTAGGAAAACACACCTGCATCGACAGTATGGAAGGGTTTTTGGACTCAAACATGAGTCAAACAAATAATTCAATAATCAAATACTATTTGGTTATTCTATCAAAATCCAAAAATAATGCATGTCTGCTCATGTACTTGACCCCGCTTATAACATAAATGTGAATGGGGACAACGTAGATATTATTTCAATTTGTGGTTGTATGGATTGAAATTTGACATGGTTATACTAGATGCATACAACGATGGTATCGGAGGGTTTCTAGACTCAAACATGACTCACATAAACAATTCGACAATCAAAGTTCGATATGAGCATCTGTAAATCCAAGTGGACCTTGAGGTGTTGGATTTGAACATGTGTCACATAAATGAGCAATTCATTCACCATGGTGTATTCAATGTGATTTTTGGTGGTTGGTCCTATGCACACACCACTTGAGTGGAGTAGAATCTTGGAGGGTAAATAAATGTCCCAAGCTATTGAATCTAGATTTTGAGTCCAACAACTAGTTCCATAAAAAAAAACTAATGTGGTATGTGGTGGGTCAATCAACTAGAAAACCAAGAAAGCAAATCATCAAGAATTTTGATTAAAAAAAACAAAGATATGAATTTCTAAACCAAAAAGGTAAAGTTTTATATACATTATTGACTATACAGTAATTGTGGTTTCATGGGTAAATATTATTGAAATATAACCCATTGACAAGGCCTTTGAAGAGGTCACCTTCTGGGAAATTCAACATGTAATCCCCTTTGGTTAAGTAGTGATTGATAATAAAGGGTCTACATGGGTAAAAGGTTAGATTTGATAGAGGTTGTGTGTTAGTTTTTAAAATTGTTATTTATTTCTTATAGGTTATTTCATTTAAAATTAATAGATTATAGGAGTCATGTGGTTAGATCTCCTTTGAGATAATGGTTATATGGTTAGGGATAATAGGGGCTAAACCATTAGACATAGTTTTATTTGTTATACAAGTTGTGGGTTATAAGTCACAAGGATTAATAATTTTAAGGGTTGTATGTGTTAGAGGTTATAGGGGTTAATGGTTGTAAGTGTTCATGGTTAATTGTCATAGTGGTTGCTCATTATAGAGGTTATGGGTTATATAAGAAATGGGATACAATGAAATCGGTTATATAAGAAATGGGTTATATAAGTGTGAGGATTTATAGATGTTATATGATTATATTTGATATAGGTTCTAAGGGTTAGTTTTTAAAAAGTTCATATCATGTGTTCTAGGTTAATTATGTCATTTACAATTCCTTAAAGGTTTAAGGTTATAGGAGGCATAGGGTTAGGGGTACTCATTGTGGATAATGGTTATTATAGGGTGGAAATTCACAGGGGTTATAACATTTAGGAGTTACAAGTGTTATTCAAAGTAAGAGTTAGGAGATGTATGTGTTAGAGTTTAGGTGTTAGAATTACTAATTTTAGGTGTTATAATTATAAAGGTTAGAGGTTAGAATAATAATGTTTATTGGGGTTAATTGTCTAAGATTATAAAGGTTAAGGGATATGTGTTAAATCATTATTTTTGGTGTTAATGGTTAAATGGGTTGTGAGTTACAATGGATTTTGGTTAGGGATCATAGGGGATAGCTAAGGGTCATAGGAATTGTGGTTGATACGTTATTAGGAGTTATGAGATAGGGTGTATGTGTCATTGGGATTACAAGATTAGTTGGGTTATTGATGAAGGGTAATAGGGTAAATTTTAAGGGGTTATAAGGATTAAAACTATGTTGTTATATGTTATAGTGTCTTGTTTTAAGGATTGTAAGAACTACGAGTTAAGGGTTATAAGGACTAGGGTTGACAAGGATTAGGCATTATGAGTTATAAGGATTATTATTTTGGGCTAATATCATTTGGATGTGGTTTCTATAGATATTTTATAGGGACAATGGGAATATTGTTGATCCATTCACACATGTCACTAATTAGATGACTAGGCATCTAACTACCTTAAGAGAGTCATAGTTACTCCTATCATTTACCCGCGCTTGGTTGAATTTATTTACTTTCACATGCAAAGCACTGGGTATAAATCACATTGCATCAGCATCCGTAGGGACCATCACAATGCTTTGTTTTAATTAAACAGTCAAATTCCCCTTGTCTATACTAGTTTTGAACAAGTTTAATATTAATTATATATATATTAAGGTTATATATGTATTATATTATATATATTTATATATATATTAATTATATTAAAAACAAAAAATAAAAAAACAATAAAAATAAAAC
>ML778098.1:2091667-2126357 GCA_009831015.1 Picea engelmannii | reverse complement strand
TAATGGCCTAAAGCCGACATAAATAAAATAACATTAATAATCTAAATCACAACTAATGGCCTAAAGCCGACATAAATAAAATAACATTACTAATCTAATATGCCCCAATTAAGTGGTAATGAGCCAATATTAGGGCTTAACACTTCGGTGAGTCAAGGAGAAACATCTTTCCTTGGTATTTTCTCCTTTGGTACCTGCAAAGTGGTAGTTTGTGAAATCATGGTCAGAGGAGACTGTTGTTTAGTGTCTTCCAAGGTGTTCACCTCCCACTATGTTTGCTTCACAAATTTATCAATTTTTGGTTTGAGTGTGTGAGCATATGGAGAAATTTTTTTCTTCGATCTCATTTCTGCAATGATCCCACACAGATCATACTGCCAAGTGAAACTGGTACTAAGTTTCATTTCCTTTAATAATTTGTCTCCCTCTTCCTCAGTCGCTCGACTGTTGCAGATAAAAGATCATATCTTCCCTTTGATTCTCATCTATTGTTTCTTCTTCAGAGATACAAAATGTATATCATCTGAATTGATCATTTGTCTAATAAACTCCAAGGAAAATATCCTGACAGGCAAGTACGTGGATAGTTTGTATGGAGATAACTCACACCCATATACCTTGATTTCTGTGTGATTTTGATAGAGGTACCAATCTCCAGTCTTGGTGAGGTCTGAGAGGTGTAATATTCTTTGGACCTCCCCATTTATCCTTGGCTCTGGTCTACCACTAAGCATGCTAACCACTGGATGGTAAAACTACTCAATAAATTGTTTGGAATTAAACTCTATGGAGTTTCTTCTGAGTAGCGAAGTCCAAGAGGTTACAACCTTTGGTTTGTCGTCCTGGTCCAATTTATGAATAGGTAAAGAGATTCTATCTGCTTTAAATAAGGTGAACATGTAAAACAGTATCGAAGAATACCAGAACATGCCCTCTATGGAAAATTTAAAAAGTTGATCATGGATATTCTCGGCCAGAAAGGTGTTGTAATCGAACTGGATGGTGGCCTTATATTCAGCAGATAAAATGGATAAGAAACCCAAGATGGGTGCATCCACACATTCCTCTGAGAAATAGTTGAGCAGACAACATAATGATGAAATAATTTCGTTGCCCTTATCCGAAAACATGGAGCAATGGTAAGGGGGATTTTTCTTGGGAAATTGGGCATCCTGTGGGAGGAGCAACTAAAAAATCTGTGCTCTTTGGGGAAAAGACAGGTTCTGGTACATTTATGTTAGAACTTCAATGCTGAGGGGGGAATGGGATTTGGCTCTAGGTATCTGCATCATTTGATCAACGGCCTCGGGTGTGATGGAGAAAATAGTTTCTCTAGATGATGATACTATGTCTCTCTCATCGGGGAGGCAATGCGCTTGGCATTTGAGGGAGAACTCTGGAAAATGGTGGATGTGGGGAAATAGATACAGAGGGATATGGGACTCCCAAAGCCTGATCTCATCACTTTTATCCATGAAGGTATCTTTAAACCATATCTGTAATTCAACGAAGTCAAACTCACACCTAGTCTCTGTGATTAGGTAATCTTTATCAGCTAGCGGAATCTGGTCAAGATCGACAGGAGGTGGGAGGAATGGATTTTTCTCAACTTTTGATCTTTTAGATTTCAGTGCCATCGATTCAACAGGTAGCTGAAACAAATTTTTTAGTAGGCAGTGGCTATGGTTGGGTTACTAGTTGAAAAGGTGAGGAAAAAGAGCTTTCTGGTGCGCAGATATTGTGAGCAGTGCATGAATGGAAGAAACGAGGTTAAAATTGAGTAAACGGGTATCCATTGGGCATGTGGGATAGGTAAGTAGACTAACGGGTCTGTTATCCTATAATAAATGGCCAACGGATCCCTTGAGGCGTGAGGTGGCAAGTGGAGGATGGGTGACAAGTGTACCAGGATGATGTGGAGGGCAGTTATTGGAAGATAAGCAAGTGGGACATGACCTATAATGGGTGAATGGAGGGGACAAGTTGATGGAGTTATGAGGCAAGACTTATAGGGGAGATAGTGGGATGTAACATCATTAGGCAGTGGTGGTATAGGAATGTCAGTATGGTAGTATGTCGGATGGGGGTATGGCAGTAAGTGGTTTATAGCGAGGGGGTTCCGCCGCCATAGATTTGTGACACGTTAGGATGGGGCCTACTAGAAAAACTTCCCATATCATACCCCCCCCAACATTAAAGGTACAATGTTTGGGGGGTCCGAGATCTCCTGCTGACAGTAGATCCAAGCGTCGCTAGATCCACTGTCGATTTATATGCTCACTTTAGTCTCCATAACTGACCTCCCCCTCCCCCCCCCCCACAATGTTAAAGGTAGAATGGTCGGGGGGGGCGAAATTTGTTGTCCATCATTGACCTACATGCCACTAGATCAACCTTTGATCTTAGAGCGCTCTTTATTCTCCATATCGGACCCCCGCCCCCACCATTAAAGGTAGAATGGTCTAGGGGGTCCGAAATTCGCTATCCACTGTTGATAGACATGCCGCTAGATCAGCCATTGATATTAGCACATTCCTTATTCTCTGGGCGAGAACCAAAAATGTGCAGCATGAACTTAGGATATTGCTCTTTTTGTGGGTTTTTCCCTGCTTCCCTTTTCTTTTTGTCACCATGGGGTTAGGAAAAAACAACTCAACATCAACATCATGAATTTTCTTCGAACACCAAGCATGTTTATTGAAGGAAAAACTAGCTAGCCTATGTCCTAACCTACCTAACTACACATTTAGCCAAGATTAGACTATTGGGCTAAGGAATTACTCTACCCTGGGGCTATTTGATTAAGATTGAATAGTTTGATCAAATTTACTCACTAGCTAACCTAACTACCAGGTTAAGATTAAACAGTTTAGCCAGGCTTATTCACTAAACCTATCAACATAAATTCAAAAGGACTTGGCCATGTTTAAACTGTATGGATCAAGTCATTATTATTGCATGGGGCTTTTATCCATTTCTTTCGTGCCCTCTTTTATTCTTTTCTTTTTTCTTTCTTTTTCTTTCTTTTCTTTTCTTTTTTCTTTCCTTTTTCTTTCTTTTTCTTTCTTTTCTTTCTGTTTTCTTTCTTTTTTTCTTTTCTTTTCCTTTTGAAAATAATTTGCAGAAATGAAATATTATTTGCAAGACAACATACATCAATAGTGAAAAATTTTCCAGTCACCAGATGATCTTATAAATTATAGGCTTATAACAACGGCTTCACCTGGGAATGGTACTCTCCTTGTGAAGTGCCAAGAACCTGCTTTCTGATGTCTATAAAGGTTTCCTCCATTGCTTTATTGCTCCTGTCTGTATTGTTTTTATTTTTATTTTGGGAACTTGGTTGCATTGGTCAGTGGCTTAGGGCCTTCTCTGCGGGCTTCAACCATCTGATCGATATCACCCACACATAACCTGAATGTAAAAATAAAAAATGGCCTGTACAGTGGAAAAAGATTTGTGATATCTTTATTTGGGTGGAAAATAATGCTTCAGCATCCTGCCGTTCACAAGTCCACCTGGTAGGTCTGTTCCATCACTATTTTTGAGAAAAAATGCATTATTTACTTTGAATGCATGAATGGTGTAAGGTCCTTTCCATAATCTATCATATTTTCCATGATTACCCTTATCCTCATTTCTAGAATCCCATTTCAGAACCAAGTTGCCCAGGTCAAAATCATCTGCTTTAGTCCTCTTGTCATAAATACTTTTTATACCTTCTTGGATAACCTGAGTCTTGTTGTAGACTTCCTCTATGGATTGCATTAAGTGAATCATTTGATTTATCCTCCTCTGGACATCATTTGGCTCTTCTTGTGCTTCCTGCAATAATTTCATGACAGGGACCCCTAAAGAGATGGGAAAAATTGCTTCAGTGCCATACACTAATTGGTATGGTGACATGCCAATTGATCTTTTGGTGCTTATTATATCATACCAAAGTTCAAAAACCAGCTTATTATGCCAGAGCTTATTGTTTTCTTGCAAAGTCTTCTTAATCATATTCACTAGAGTCTTGTTGGAGGACTTAGCTAGCCCATTTCCCTGAGGGTAATAAGTTGTGGAGTGTCCCAAAGTAATGTGGTATTGGATGCAAAAATCTATGAGTCTTTTGGATCTGAAGGATGCTACATTGTCAGCTATAATTTTGCTGGGGCATCCAAAATGAGACAAGATATTAGTTTCTAAAAATTTAATGATAACAGAGTCAGTAGCTTGCATGGATGGCACAACCTCGATCCACTTGGTGAAGTATTCTATGGCTGTGAGGATCCACTTGTGTTGGCCTAGGGAGAATGGATGTATTTCTCCAATAAATTCCAAACCCCATTGTTGGAAAAGGGGCTTCAACTGAGATGGGTTTCATGGGGAGAGGCAACAACCTCCTTTTACCTTCGAAGACCTGGCATTTATGACAAGAAGTAACTTTTTGATCAACATCAACAAACAATGTAGGCTAGTAGAAACCAACTCTTAAAATCTTGTTGGTTGTGGTCTTCCAACTCAGATGTCCACCACAGTCTCCTACATGGAAATCCTGCAAAACTTTGTCAGATTCATCTTTCAACAGGAAATTAAGAAAAATACCACCAGGATCTTTCCAATAAAGATTACGTTCTAGAATACAAAATTTCAATGCTTTCATTTTGATAAATATGGCTTTGTTCTTAGTTAAACTAGGAAGATCTTGTAAGTTGTGAAGTGTAAAAATGAGGCTTGAATACCAAAGAGAGTTTAATAATACCTCCTTAACATTTGGAGTCGCCTGCTCTTCCTGTTCGTCAACTGCAACCAAAAAATTAATATCTAGAGCATGAAAATTAGATTCATCCATGAGTTTGGCCAAACCCTGTCCTTTGATCAGTTTAGTAGGTTTTATTTCAATGTCATATTCGAGAATAACCACAATCCATTTTCCCCTCCTACCATCTGGATTATCCTGAGTCAGGATATCCTTTACCACTGTGTTTGGAATGTATGCAATTGTGTGAGAATGGAGAATATAGACTCTGAAATCCTTTATGGCCTTTACAATGGAGAATTGTGTTTCTCCATTATGTTGTATTTCAACGCAACATCTCTCAAAGATTTGCTGAAAAATGTTATGGGTTGCTCATACCCTTCACTATTTTTCTGCAACAGTATTGTTGCTATGGCGTGTTCAGATGCAAAAGAGAAAAGATAAAAGTCTTTGGTGTAGTCTGGGCTGATCAGAACTGGAGCTTGGGTGAGTGCATGTTTCACCTGCTCAAATGACTGTTTGGATTCAATGTTCCATTTGATTTTTGTCTTTTTTCAACATATTAGTGATGTTCCTAAGAAGTTCATCCAAGTTGGGTATGAACCTTCTAAGGAAATTTATTTTGTTGATGAATGATTGTAGCTCTTTGATGTTTCTAGGGTGTTCCACCCTCTAGATGGCTTCTATCCTGTTGGGATCTCCATTTCCCTTTGAAAAGTGGCACCAACATTCATCAAGCCAAAGGGAATATTCACATACATGAAGGTTCCCCAGGGTGTGGTAAATGTTTTCTTCTCTTGATCTTCTCAGTCGACAAGGACTTGGTTGTAGCCCGAGAAACCATCTAGTAAAGAGATCCTACTGGCCCCAATTACCTTTTTCAAAATGCGGTTCATTTTGGGAAATGGGTAATTGTCTTTGAGGGAGACATTGTTTATATTTTTGAAATCTATGCAAATTTTGATCTCGCCAGTTTTCTTCCTGGTAGGAACTAGGTTAGAAACCCATTTGGAAAATCTCAAGGGGACTATAATTTTTACACAATACATCTTTTTGATTTCTTTCTCTATCAGGGGAAACAACTTGGGATTGATTATCCTAAGTTTTTGCCTGAAAGGTTTGTGTTCTTCTTTTATGGGAATCCGATGTTGTATGATACTTGTGTCATAGGATTTTAAGTCCTCATAACCCCAGGGAAAAACATCTACATATTCCTTAAAAAGTTCAATGTATTTTTGTTTTTTCTCGGGGGGTAGAGATTTAGAAAGTTTCATCATCTTGGGTTTTTCTTCTATTCCTATGTTGCACTCTTCTACCTCTTTACCACTAGCTTCAATTTTCATTTTTTTGGCTACATCGTTAAAATCAAACAAGTCTTCCAGTGGAACTAAACCTCTAGGTAACACATTATTTTTCAACTGCAGAATATGAGAATCTATCTCATTTTCATTTAATTCTTCTGCATATACTTTATTTTTATTCAAACCTTCGGAATCTACATTATTTACACTACCACTTTCAAAAACAGATTTATTTACAATCTCATCATCATTTTCTAAATCTATGTTTTTACATTCGAAATCATTCTTACACTGTAGGAAGTCTTCAATTTGATCGTCATTTCCAAATACCTGCTAGTATCTGATGTTGTCAGGAACAGTTGGTCTGTAATTCACCTCCACTATGTACTTGCGAGTGGGACGGAAAGGAATTTTATAGGTAGATGTTAATGTAGCTAGCCCGTCTATGACTATATTTTTCCCTCTGGGCATTACCTGCAAGTCGATTTCAGTAAAGCATTGAAGGGCATCCAAAACAACATTCCCATAGGCTCTAACTCTGGGATGTTTAGCTGCATACTTACCTTTGATTTTATTGATAATCAATTCAGAATCACCCGTTACCATTATCTGTTTGGCACCAACTTTCTTCAGTAGTTTTAGGCCGAGCATCAAAGCTTCGTACTCAGTTATGTTGTTAGTGCATTGGAAATTCAGTCTGTAGGAATGGCTCTTTGAATACCTTGATCTATGATTATGTAACCAAAATCCAGCTCCATCTCCCTCTTTGCTCACTGCACCATCGAAATCCATGCTCCAAAAATCTGCTAGCAGTTCCTCACTTTCCACAGTTTCAACCTTTCTTGCCTCAATGATTGCTTTATTCTCTTTTGAATCATGTGTATCATCTTCCAACTGAATGATTTGTTCTTCCAAATTACCATCATTGTATAGAATGAAAGAATCTAGATCAGAGTGTGAAGAGTATAGTGGGTAGTTGTGTGGCTTTTCCTGACTGTTGACCATATACTTCATCAGGGTTTCTCTGTACAGTCTCCTCTCTTGTTTGAATACCGGGATGGTGGCATAGGACATATCTAGCTATAGGGTTCCTTTCAAGTTAGCTCCCCATGATATTTATAGTAACATACCATATTTTTGGGGAATGTCTACAACTACTATATCCATTACCATACTCTTTACTGGGATTTGAGCTAGGGTGATGCATAAGTCTTTAATTGGGCCTATACATTTGACCTTGCTAGAGTCAAATGAATGCAAATCCTTGTAGGGTTTGGTAACCTTGAGTCCCAACTTTTCCATCAGGTTGTGAGAGGCACCCGAATCCAACATAGCATTATGTAAGATAAAGTTGTGGATATTTAGGCTAATGTAAAAAGGTGCAACGACACCATTATCAGTTTGACTATCAGCTTCAAGACCAAACAGGAGCTCTGGTTGGTCATCAGCAAGATTTACCGTGCCCAAGTGATTTACAGATGTAACATTCAAACACTTAATACCTATCTCAGGTTCGATGCTTAAATCTTTAATCACCTGTGACATGTAAGCATTCTTGTTCATCAACTCAGAGAGGGGAATGGGAATATTCAATTTAGCTAGCTCCCCTTAAAGGCTGAAAGTAGTGGAAACTTTGCTTAGGGTTTGTACCTTTGGTTTATCTATCGTAACTGTGTGGCCAGGTGCCCTTGGTTGACTGGTTGATGAAACTTCAGTCTGATTTTCTCTTTGTAGAATTTCTGGAGTTTTTTGTGCAGGAGATTCATCATTATTCCTCTCAGGAACTTTCTTCGGAGAGTTTTCTGAGGTTTTCTTGGTTTAAACTATTCTCTTTGTTTCAATAGCCTTCTTTGTTTCAGCAGCCTTCTTTGGAGGGTTTTCATTTTCCCTCTTTCTCCGCATGTTATACTGTCTGTGGACCTCCATTATAGCATTATCAAAGGCCTATTGTTTGGTTTCCTCTGCTTCCTCATTGACCTCTGTTTGTGAAAGGAGAAAGATCTCGTGCTCTTCCTGGGTAAGAAAAATGGATTCATCATCATGAACGCCCATGAGGTTTATATGAGTGTCATCAAACTCCTTGATTACCTCATCCCCATTATCAGCGTAATTTTCCTGGAGTGGTGGTCTGATCTTCTGATCAAGCCCCCTCCATTCTCTTTGATATCTTGGATCTCTCTACCTGACCTATGGAATATTTCTTCTAAAATTTGGGTTTCGAATTTGAGGAGAAGCTTGGTTCTCCCTAGGTTGGTTTATGTTAGTTATAGTGAGTCTCTCCATCATTTTCTCCATAGATCTGGCTAGAGAATCTAGTTTGGCATCTGATGAGAAAGTATAATTCTCTTCCTTGATGGTGACCCTCATTTCTTTTCTCTTCCTAGCCCTTCTAGACAAAAGGTTTGCTTCCACACTAACGATGCTTTTCAGCATGTCTTCCAAAGTAGCAGATTTTCTTTCCCTTAGATGATAGGACATGTCAGCGTCAAATCCATCGGGGAATTTTGTCAATGCCAGACCTTGAGGTGGTTTTATATCAAGTGGAATTGTATTGTATAGGTTATTGAAACGAGTGCAATAATCTTTCACTGCCTCTCCTTGGTTCTTTCTGATATTCTCATATTCTGACAAGATCTGAAGAGGATTTTTCTTCACCTCCCACCTGTCAAGGAAACTTCGATGAAAAGAACCAATGCCAATTATGGAAGAAACACGTAAGGTTTTGAACCACTTTTTGACTTCGCCAGCCAGGCTCTGTGCAAATAGTCTCATCTGCACATCATCTTCGTCTACTTATTGCAAATCAAAATAATCATTCATTGTGTCAACATGTTGTTGTGCATTTAGAGGACCAGTACTATCAAACTGAGGGAGTCTAGTTTGATAATCCTGAGGCATGGCATGTAAAGGAGCAACCAACACCAATGGATCATATCTTGAGTCATGATTGGTGGAGAAGGCTGAACAAAAACCTGTGTTATGGGAGGAGAGGTGACAGAAGCTGTGGAAGATAAAGGGTTGGGAGGAGATGAATGAACTAGTTTAGGCTTAACAAAAGCTGCAACAATAGTCAAGGAAGAAAGTTCGACCGACTGTTGAAAGTGATCTTTGTCTAAGGCTTGATCAAGATTCACAACTAGATCTTCTAGCTTGTCAAATTCCTGGAGGAATCGTTGATCAACGTCTGCTCTAGGAGAAAGTATTTCAGGGGTCCTGGGTTGAAGGATGGTTTGACCTAAAACCGATTCACTTACAAAGATGTCAAATTTTGTTCTAAAAAGGCTTTGCTCAAAATATATGTCAAACTCGAGATCTTGAAGGGAAACCAACTTCTCTAGGAGAGAAGGGGACCTATGAAGTGGACTGTGACTCCGAGAACCCTCTGTAGTGTTTTTCTTTCTGAGTAATTTTTCAGGATTGTCTATTGCTATTGCAGTTTCTGGACCTGGATGAGATCTAGTGAAAACTCTTTTAGGAGCCATAATTTTTTATTTTTATTTTTATTTTTAGAAACTTTTAAATAATATATACAAACTTTAACAACCTTTGAAGGTTATCTCTATATAAGTTTAGATTTTTATAATTCGTTCAGAAATAAAGTTTTGTTATTCTAGGGGAAAAGAAATCATAGGATATATAAAGTTTGTTCTCCCCAGTACGGATGCCAATTATGTTATCACTCTGTAATTCCCATAGGTTGTTGAAAGGTAGAAGAAATTTACTAGAGGTAGCTTTATCCAACCACTTCGAAACTGGGATCTAGCCTTGCCAGTTTCAGAGAGGGATCTCTCTATAAGATTTAACTTTGTTTCAAAATTCAGGTATTAGGCTAGTTAAAGTAAATAGGACCCAGTTGTTTGTTTTTATAAAATGGCTTAAATGTCGCTTATGCATCCATTGGGATATGAATTTTGTTTTATAAAATTTGAGACTGACTAACATATTTTAAAAGGTATTCTCATAGAGAAGGATAATGCAATTGTTGGATTCTTTAGCATAAAAATGATGGAAAGCAGAGAAGATGAGATAATCAAATATAACCAAGAAGCGTTTAATAATTTCTTAATTATAACATCAGAACAAAACATTCAGATCATTTAAAGTCAGAAACATAGTATACGAGGATAAATTCTACAACTTTTGCTACTTTCAAATGATCAGATTTAGAAAAACAAAATGAGTACTAAGAGAGATAAACATTCAACAAAGAGGAGAAAAATTCACCAACAGCTAACATGTGAGAATCCTGTCAAACATCCCTTTTATTACTGGTAGATCTCTGATAAAAGTTACAGTGCTTACAGCTTTCTTGGGCATAAAGATCAACTCTCAATACTTCTAAGTTCGAAGTATTTATAATCAAAATTATAAACGACCCTGTCATTAATGATCAGGACATGTCAGATTCTAGATCTAACTAACTAGATAACAAGATAAAAAAATGTAGTAACTGATGATGATCTATTGGATCTTTCATGCTGATTTTGGGGAAGGTCATTGGTGAGTCATTCATGTGACTTTCACTACTCTGCATGTTGATTTGGACTGTACACCTCATCCCTCATTCGAACAAAGTGCACAGATACTCCCATCTTTGTTGACTAGGAATGGTGACTTTGAGCAGTCTTCGGTAGATTTCATCCATTTTTGTATATTTAGCAAATGTCGGCCTGGTGATGAAAATATATTTGATCTTGTGCTAGATGTTGACATACAAATACGAAGTCTCTAGAAATTCTTTGCCTGTTATGATGCCCTGTATTCCTATAAATTCCCATAGGTTGTTGAAAGGCAGAAGAAATTTACTAGAGGTAAATTTATCCAACCACTTTGAAACTGGGATCTAGCCTTTCCAGTTTCAGAGAGGGATCTCTCTATAAGATTTAACTTTGTTTCAAAATTTAGGTATTAGGCTAGTTAAAATAAATAGGGCTGAGTTGTTTGTTTTTATAAAATGGCTTAAATGTCGCTTATGCATCCATTGGGATATGAATTTTGTTTTATAAAATTTGAGACTGAATAACATATTTTAAAAGGTATTTTGATAGAGAAGGATAATGCAAATGTTGGATTATTTAGCATAAAAATGATGGAAAGGAGAGAAGATGAGATAATCAATTATAACCAAGAAGCATTTAATAATTTCTTAATTATAACATCAGAACAAAACATTCAGATCACTTAAAGTCAGAAACAAAGTATACAAGGATAAATTCTGCAACTTTTTCTACTTTCAGATGATCAGATTTAGAAAAACAAAATGAGTACTGAGAGAGATAAACATTCAACAAAGAGGAGAAAACTTCACCAACAGCTAACATGCGAGAATCCTATCAAACATCCCTTTTATTACTGGTAGATCTATGATAAAAGTTACATTGCTTACAGCTTTCTTGGGCATAAAGATCAACTCTCAATACTTCTAAGTTCGAAGTATTTATAATCAAAATTACAAATGACCATGTCGTTAATGATCAGGACATGGCAGATTCTAGATCTAACTAACTAGATAACAAGACAAAAAAATGTAGGAACTGATGATGATGTATTGGATCTTTCATGTTGATTTTGGGGAAGGTTGTTCGTGAGTCATTCACGTGAATTTCACTGATCGACATGCTGAGTTGGACTGTACACCTCATCCCTCATTCGAACAAAGTGCACAGATACTCCCATATTTGTTGACTGGGAATGGTGACTTTGAGAAGTCTTCAGTAGATTTCATCCATTTCTATATATTTAACAAATGTCGGCCTGGTGATGAAAATATATTTGATCTCGTGTTGGATGTTGAGGTACAACTGTGAAGTCTCTAGAAATTCTTTGCCTGTTATGCTGCCCTGTATTCCTGAAAGATTGGAACTGTCCTTGGCCACCGTGGCAATTTTTTGCTTGTAGTCAGAGAGGGTCATCAGCTTGTCATTCGGTACTAGTAAACCAAGAAGACCTTTCTTTTGCAAGGCATCGATCTTGCTGAAGAACCTCTGAACTTCGATGTCCATGTTCTGGACTTTCTCCTCCAGCTGCAACATCAATCCTCTTTTAGTCAGAACGCTCTTGACTTCAAGGATGGTCTCCATCCTATCTTCAATCTTCAGGTCCTCCAACTCTTCCCTAGTCTTTGAATTCAGAAATCGAATGATTTCATTTTCTTCTGTGGGCATTTCCCCCAGCTCTCTCTTTATCTTGTCAATGGCTTGCCTCCTCCTCAACACTAGTTCTAGTTGTTCAAACATAATTTCAACCATGGGCCAAATTTCATTGATGGGCTTGGAGATGTCCATCCAAATGTTCTCCTTGGCTTCAGGTAGTGTTTTGCTTGCCACTGTTTTCTTTTGCAGATGCTATATTTTCTGCTTGATCTTTTCTGATGTTTGCTTCTCAATGTTGTAGCTTCTCTGGTAGGAATACTTAAGCTCCTGGAGATTCTCAACCTCCTATTTTAGTCTATTGATCTCTATTCCTTGTAGGGTCATTTCCTCCATTGATTTTTCTAGCTCTATAGATTTTTCCAGAGCTGTCAGTGGGGTGGCTGATGGAAGTTATACTGCATTGGTTGTTGATACAGTTGTTGTGCTAACTCTTGTGAGACGAACTGCACTCAATGGGATGAATTTGATAGGTGTTTCTTGTTCTTTCTCCTTTACTATTCATTCCATCTCGTCTTCCATCTCCTTTATTTGTGCATTTTGTTCCATGATAAGTTTTATCAATTCCTCCTTCTCCCCTTCTGTCTCATCTATCTCTTTGGCTTGTGAGTCTTCTGTAGCTGGCAATTTCAGTTCTTTCCTCAGAGATGCTATGTCAACTTTATTTTTCTTAAGTAAATCCCCAGCCGCTTTCACATTTGAGGGGTCATACCCAATTTTCAGCACCAATTCTTCTAATGATTTAACCATGTTGTCCTTTGCAAAAGATGATATTTTCTCCAGTTTTATTTCTTCAAAGAGACTTGTAATTTCACATCAGTGGAGGAAGCGTGGGCCAATGTGTAGAATACCATTTCTCCAGTCTTCTTGTGCAGAGCCATCTGGTCAGCTGGATGAACTTGTTTGGCATCAAATTCAAGAGTCGGCCTTTTGTAATCAATGATCTCTTTGGGTTGAGGCACTTGTGCTTGCAAAAATGCCATTTGAATTCTTCCCTTCTTTGTATCAAAAGATGATAGAAATATGTGTTGTGTTGTGGACGTTTGCTTCCAGAACCGAGCATAGGTGCTACTAGTCAACATCTGGTTTTTCTTCTTAATCAAATCATATTTTTCTAAAATGTTGTGTTTTATGGATCCCGGTGGAGGTTGAGTGATCATAGTAGTATTAGTCTGATTCTTTGAGGAAGAAGTAGACATCATTTGATGGCTTCTTGAAAGAAGTGGTTTACGTTATCCCTTGACTACCTTGGTAGATTGGGTCTCTTCCTCTCCAAACCTGTGAGTAGTGTGGGTGGTTTTAGGCCTTTTAGTGTATACTTGGAAATCCTCTGCTGACACTTCGGTGAGTGAAGGAGAAACATATTTCCTTGGTATTTTCTCCTTTGGTACCTGCGGAGTGGTAATTTTTGAAATCATAGTTAGAGGAGATTGATGTTCAGTTTCTTCCAGGGTGTTCACCTCCCACTCTGTCTGGTTCACAAATTTCTCAATTTCTAGTTTGAGTGTGTGAGCATATGGAGAAATTTTGTTCTTTGATCTCATTTCTGCAATGATCCCACACGGATCATAGTACCAAGTGAAACTAGTACTAAGTTTCATTTCCTTTAATAATTTGTTTGCCTCTTCCCCGGGAGCTCGACTGTTGCAGATAAAATTTCCTATCTGCCTGATTCTCATCTATTGTTTCTTCTTCAAAGATACAAAATGCATATCATTTGAATTGATCATTTTTCTAATAAACTCCAGGGAAAATATCCTGACAGGAAAGTATGTGGGAAGTTTGTATGGAGCTAACTCACACCCATATACCTAGATTTCTGTGTGATTTTGATAGAGGTACCAATCTTCAGTCTTGGTGAGGTCTGAGAGGTGTACAATTCTCTAGACCTCCTCATTTATCCTCGGATCTGGTATAACACTAAGCATGCCCACCAATGGATGGTAAAACTGCTCAATAAACTGTTTGAAATTAAACTCTGTGGAGTTTCTTCTGAATAGCGAAGTCCATGAGGTTACAACCTGTGGTTTGTCCTCCTGGTCCATTTTTTTCATAGGGAAAGAGAGTCTATATTCTTGAAATAAGGTGAACATGTAAGTCAGTATTGAAGAATATCGAAACATGCCCTCTGTATCGAATTTAAAAAGTTGATCATGGATATTCTCGGCCAGAAAGGTGTTGTAATCAAACTGGATGGTGGCCTTATCTTCAGCAGAGAAAATGGATAGGAAACCCAAGATGGGTTCATCCACCCATTCATCTAATAAATAGTCAAGCAGACAACATAATGATGAAATAATTTGGTTTCCCTTGTCTAAAAACATGGAGGAATGGTAAGGGGGATTTTTCTTGGGAAATTTTGCATCCTATGGGAGGAACAACTCAATAATTTGTGCTCTTTGGGGAAAAGACAGGTTCTAGTACATTTCTATTAGAGCTTCAATGTTGAGGGGGGGATGGGATTCATATCTAGGTATCTACATCATTTGATCAATGGCCTCGGGTGTGATGGAGAAAAGAGTTTCTCCATATGATCATACTATGGCTCTCTGATCGGGGAGGTAATGCACCTGGAATTTGAGGGAGAACTCTGTAAAATGATGGATCTAGGGAAATATATACAGAGGGAGATTGGAATCCTAGAGCCCGATCTCATCTCTTTGATCCATGAAGGTATCTTTAAACCATATCTGCAATTCGGCAAATTCGAACTCACACCTAGTCTCTGTGATTAGGTAATCTTTATCAACTAGCGGAATCTGTTCAAGATCGACATGAGGTGGGAGGAATGGATTTTCCTTGAATTCTGATCTTTTAGATTTTGACACCATCGATTCAATAGGTACCTGCAAACTGAAACAAAAGAGTTAGTAGGTAGTGTCTATGGCTAGGTTACTAGTTGAAAAGGCAAGTAAAAAGAGCTTTCTGGTGCCCAGAGATTATGAGCAGTGCATGAATGGAAGAAACAGGGTTAAAATTAAGTAAATGGGTATTCATTGGGCATGGGGGACAGGTCAGCAGACTAACGGGTATGTTATCCTGTAATAAATGGCCAACGGATCACTTGAGGCATGAGGTGTCATTTGGAGGATGGGTGACGGGTGTACAAATATGACGTGGAGGGAAGTTATTGGAAGATAAGCAACTGGGACATGACCTGTAATGGGTGAATGGAGGGGACAAGGTGACAGAGTTATGAGATGGGACTTATACGGGAGATAGTGGGATGTGACGTCATGAGGCGGTGATGGTATAGGAATATTGTATGGAAGTATGTCGAATGGGGGTATGGCAGTAAGTGGTTTATAGCGACGGGGGTCCAATGCCTTAGATTTTTGACACGTTAGGATGCGGCCCACCAGAAAAAACACCCATATCGAACCCCCCCCCTGGTAACGTTAAAGGTAGAACGGTCGGGGGGGTCTGGGATCTCCTTTTGATTGTAGATCCAAGCGTCATTAGATCCACCATAGATTTATGCACTCACTTTAGTCTCCATATCGGACCCCCCCCCCAACATTAAAGGTAGAACGGTCGGGGGGGTCTAGAATTCACTGTCCATCATTGATCTATGCATCACTAGATCAGTCGTTGATCTTAGCGTGCTCTCTATTCTCCATATCGGATCCCCCCCCCACCATTAAAGGTGGAACGGTCGAGGGGGTCCAGAATTCATTGTCCGCCATTGATCTTATTGCATTCCTTATTCTCTGGGCGCAAACCAAAAATGTGGAGAACAAGCTTAGGATATTACTCTTTTTGTGGGTTTTTTGCTACTTCCCTTTTCTTTTTGTCACCATGGGATTAGGAAAAAAAAAATCAACATCAACATCATGAATTTTCTTCGAACATCAAGCATGTTTATTGAAGGAAAAAATGGCTAGCCTATGTCCTAACCTACCTAACTACACATTTATCCCAGATTAGACTATTGGGATAAGGAGTTACTCTACCCTGGGGCTATTTGATCAAGATTGAACAGTTGGATCAAATTTATTCACTAGCTAACCTAACTACCTGGTTAAGATTAAACAGTTTAGCCAGGCTTATTCACTAAACCTATAAACATAAATTCAAAAGGACTTGGCCATGTTTAAACTATATGGATCAAGTCATTATTATTGCATGGGACTTTTATCCATTTCTTTTGTGCCCTCTTTTATCCTTTTCTTTTTTCTTTCTTTTTCTTTCTTTTCTTTTCTTTTTTCTTTCTTTTTTCTTTACTTTTCTTTCTTTTCTCTTTCTTTTTTCTTTCTTTTTTTCTTTTCTTTTCTTTTTGAAAATAATTTGCAGGAATGAAATATTATTTGCAAGATAACATACATCAATAGCAAAAAACAATCCAGTCACCAGATGATCCTATAAATTATAGGGTTATAACACGGCCTCACCAATATCTCATCCCTTTTCATTTGAGACAGAAAGATAATCATACTGAGGATGATTTATCCAACAATGGTGATTCCTTGGAGGGATTTGACCTTCTTTGCATTGCCTCCACCCACTAGATGCATCAAATCATCTAGAGATGCATGGAGAGGGCTCTTACTATAGATAGCCCCCCATATGGGGTGTTAGTGAGGAATGGGTTTCATGAGGGAGGGGACGACACCCGCCAAAGAAGTACCATCCATGTGATGGGTGCATGCCCCTCCCCTCCTCCCACACCATGAACTTAAACCTTATTCACTCATACCATAGCACCATTAACGCTCCAAGTGCTCTCTACTCTTACTTCTCATCTGATTAATGGAATCACGATTACTGTGGTCACCTCTATGCATGTGCGTCCTCCCTCTCCAACGGTATTCATACCATGGAGCTCACCGATAGTTTCTTCATCTTTTTCTCTTCTCGCCAATGCCATCCTGTGGTATGCACCCTTCCCTGGTGCTCACCTGCTACAATTTCCATTCCTTGAGCCTCCTCAACTTCGCCTTACTTCGTCCATGCCACAACTGTAGGGGGAATCCAAGCAAGGCTCAACCTGGTACCAAAACAAGTCGTGCATGGTCATTCGACATCATCCTACTCCCACACCTTCTCACATCTCGTCACCTTCTTCTCCCTCCTCTTTTGGTCAATCCTATTAGAGCCATAGTGTCCTTCTTCCTCTTTCCTTGCCTTGGGCTTGACGAGTTGAGTGTTTCAACCTCCTAGGGAATTCACTGGTATTTTCCCCAGATCCATTGTCAGACATGGCCTCCTCCTTGCAACCTACCTTGGTCATCCCACCAAATTTTCCCAAGAATTCATATGTTGTGCCCCCACCAGTGCACTCACCACCAGTCCAGTCTCCATGTGAGGACTGCTCCGTCTAATGGTATAAACCTCAAGAACAACCCCACTCCTACTCGAATTGTGATACCTGTGCAAAATTCCAAGATGACCTTTCAATTGTGCAAGACTTGGTGTTCGAGGTTCACAAGGAGGTGGACAATCTGTGGTTTCACCTAGAGGTCCTGGAGAAAATGGGGATGAAAATTCTTCATATGTTTTCCTCTCTCCATGGCTCTTGACACCACATAGAACATGAAACTAGTGCACCAGCGGCCTCAGTGACGATCTTGGTTCTGGCTCTCCAATTGTCACCAGTGGACGATGCGACAATAGGCTCGACTTCTTATCTCCAGGAACCTACTTTGGATACAGTGGCATGCAACACTTCAACTGCATGAGCTATGAAATCTGTATAGGTGTCATACTACATGGCATTTTTTTCATTATGCTTATATTCTTCCACCTATATTTTTGGTTAAATTTTGATTTGAATGTCTTACATCTGTCTTAGAGGGCCTAGAGGCCTAGGCGAATTAGTTCCCCCATGGGACGATTTCATTCGAATTGGATAATTTTCTCAATTTTTATATGAATCTATGGTTTTGATTGGAAGACTAGCTGAATTGGTTTCCCTCTAGGGAATTTCAGTAACTACAGTCCTCAAAAAATCTTGGCAATACCATAATTTTTGGCTCTGAAAGGCTTTTTATATATACTTACTTACAAAAAAAAAATGTATGATCACTTATAAATATTCCACCATGAAATGATTCTCTTAAAAATATTTCTAAGACCACTTAGACTAGACTATGTAACCTGTAAAAGATTCATAAGATTGTTGATAAATATGTTTGTTATATACCAGCACTGTGGAGGAATTTGTATGTTGCCTGAGTGCTAAACTTTTGTCTTTTCTAGACTGATATAACTGATGATATATGTGTTTCTAATAGTATCCTATATCATTTGATACTCACATCCTATTTACACTATAACTCTCACCCTGTATCAGTTAATATTCACAACCTATGTAAGTTGCAACTTCCAACATGTATCAGTTGATATCTGCAGCTTGTTTATGCTACAACTTGCAACCTGTATAAGTTGATATTCACAACTTGTGTAAGCTTCAACTCACATCCTGTATCAGCTGATATTCAGATCCTATGTAAGCTTCAACTCACAGCCTGTATCAGTTGATATTCACAACCTATGTATGTTGCAACTCATACCTTGTATCATCTGATATCCATAGCCTGTGTAAGCTGCAACTTGCAACCTGTATCAATTGATATTTACATCATGTGTAAGATGAAACTTGTAGCTTGTATCAAATGATATGCAAAGTTGATTTTGTGTGTACTGAGTTGTAATATCATCAGGTATTTTCTCTTCTTCTAGGTCTACTTGGACAACCATGTCTTTCTTCTTATGTAATATTTCAACTTGATTATGAAAATGTTGGTTTTTATCCACTGGAGTAGCAAGCAAGATTGTATCTTCATGAGACTCTTCAAAAAAAAATTCATAAATACTATACTAAAAAACAACAACAATGTATTCTTCATCCCTGCTAAATCTCTGATTGAAATTGCAGAAATACTATACAACTTTATGCAACTTTAATGCAACTATGGAACTTTATGCAACATGCAACTTATGAAACTTTATGCAACTATGGAAATTATTCAACTTTATGCAACCTATGCAACTTTATGAAAATATACAACTTTATGAAACTTATGCAACTTTATGTTGGTTGGGGAGCCTGATTATATTCTTGATTCAAAGGTTTATTTCAGCCGTGCTTGGACCCCATTCCCTAAAAGGGGGTGTGGGGGGGGGTTTCCCCCCACAAATCTCGTCAGGGGGGTCTAGGGGCAGGTGGAGACAGTTGTGGGGATGCCCTCGAAGAAAAATATTGGGAAAAATTAACTTATAAAATATTGTAATTTCATAGTCAATCTGGACCGTTCATTATAAGGTCAGAGATATGACTGTAGAAGTTAGTTTTAGGGGGTTTTTTTCTAGAAGGAAACCCTCTCTTATGAGGTCATTGTATTGTTGTTGTGTATTATTATGAATATTGTATTCTGAAAGAGGATATTGAGAGAGAAAGAAGAGTAAGTTACATCGAGTGTATTGTAGGTTGTATCCCTTCATTTGTTGGATAATAATAAAGGAAGGACCTGGAAATTTCTCTGGTGGACGTAGCCCACGCTCGGTGAAAAACATATATATGCTTCTCTATTTTATTGTGTATATTATGTGTTTTATTTCTGCATTTGTTTTATTTGATTTCTCTACGATCCTATTTTTCTAACACTTTATGCAAATAAGCAACTTATGCAACCTTATGCAACATCCAACTATGCAACATGCAACTATGCAACTATGCAACAAGCAACTATGCAATTTTATGGAAATTTATGCAACTATGCAAATTTATGCAACTTTATGCAACTATGCAACTGCTGCAACTTTATGCAACATGAAACTTATGAAACTTTGCAAATTTATGCAAGATGCAACTTATGCAACTTTATTAAACTATGCAAATTATGCAACTTTATGTAACTATGCAACTTATGAAACTTTATGTAACTTATGGAACTTTATGCAACTTGGATATTATACATGGAAATTCAAATTTCCTCATGGTGGATAGACACGTGCCAACGCACTAGATCAATACATTTACATCATTTGCAATATCAGGAAAATTGTTTGTTTCTATCTCATAGGAATTTTATGTTCAACCTAAATTTTGCTAGATGCCTTGAATTTTTCTGATGTCTCATAAGGCTTCACTAGGCTCACAGAGGTTGTATGTTCCCCTTGAATTTTGCACCAATTTGTCTATGCTCACAAAGGTTGTACATCCCCCCTGAATTTTACACTAGATTGTCTATGCTCAAAGAGGTTGTACATTACCCATGGATTTTGCATTAGAATTACATATTTACTCGCAACATCATAAATAATATCGTTTGTCTTGAATTTTGGTTTGACTGAGAAAGGTTGTACATTCCCCCTGGATTTTGTCAATACTTCACAAGACTAGTTGATTCTCCAAATCTCCCTGGCTAGCCTTAGGGTGGCCCATCTGGCCTCTCATTGGAGAATGATTGTTGATGTTGCCAAATTTAACAAAATGGTAGGCCTATTGCAACCCATTTGTCATACCAAGACAGATCTTCATTTCAAAACAAGAAATGTGAAATTCTCTGCAATTACTCTTGACCCAAGATCAATATTATCCAATGTGAATTCATTACCATGAAGAAATGGATTTGTGCAAATCTAGTTTCACATCTCTAAAGCATCCTCAAACATAGAATCTAAATATAGAGAAAATATGTCTATGAGAAATTAAAATATCTAGCAACGACATAAAATAAGATGACATCAATATCAAAAGTCCTTACATTCTAGTTAAACCATGCTTGTTGAACGCAGTTCACATTTCATGACTTTCAAGTAAACAATCACCATCTCTTCCATATCACTTAGCTCACTAACTTATCTTCTCATTTTATTGCATGTAGGTACCGCCAAATAAGTACCTTTTAGATCTATCTTACTCGACTAAGGATCAAGATATACTAGGAGAGGTTGAAAGTGAGATGTATTGTACTAGATCTAACAGTTCTAGATCAACTATAGCTGAAAAGGTAAGGATAATATTTTGTAGACACGTGAATTGTTTTGTTTTCAAAGGAGGGTCATGTGATTATGATGATGACAAGATAGGTTACATTGAGTTTCCCTTGAGGTATAGACATATAGTGAAAGCATGGGTACCTAAGCAGCTACCTCAATTGGACACAGATTTATTCATCAATGGGAGGATTCATCGCATTGTTCCATCATCCTTACATGGATTGGGGTTATTTTCCATGGATGGCATAAAGGTCAAATATGAAAATGTAACTGAATTGATGGAGTATGTTGGACCATGCTACAAATAAAATCACTAGTTAATATTGGTTCGATATAAGCGAAGTATGTGGAGATACAGATTTACTGCAAATTATATGCAACTAGTAGAAAACAATAAAAAAAAGGCATAGCTATGTATATTGATGGAAGTCCAAAAGTTTCCAGAAACATTGCTAGATTTATAAATATTACATGACCAGGGACAACAACTAAGAAATTGAATTGGAAATCCTATATTCGTATATGAAACAATATAAATAGTAGCAGGTTATGAGTTGTTGATCGATTACAATTTGAATTGAATAGATGAAGGAGATCCTACTATGGGGGTAAATATCTTATATACCATTTAACTAAATCTTTGATTGGTCACTCTTATTATTTATTTCCTTTCATTAATTATCTTATATACCATTTAATTGAACCATTTGCATTAATTATCTTGCTTCTTGTATTGTGGCAGAGTGATCATGCTTGGATGCCTGCATGGTCTGGAGGCAACTCTGAACAGGTGAACTTCAATGTTATAAAAAAATTATTTTATTTTATAATAGTTGTTAATATGATTACAATATCTATATTTTTTAATGTTACAATTATTTTCATAAATTGTGTTGATTTATTTATTGTGTAAGGGTGACCGTGAAAAGTCACTTGAAAATACATTCGTCTAGGGTGACCGTGGAAATTCACCTGCAGCTACAACCGTCCATGCTAACCGTGGAAATTCACCTGTTGTTCTCCATCAGGTAAACGTTAATTGTAACTAAATATGATTACAATAACTTAATTTCTTAAATGTTAAAATTAATTTCCTTAATTTTAGTGTTTGATGTTTGTAGTTGACACTCGATGTGGATGAAGAGGTGATTGAGGAAGAAATTTTGTATTCAAAAATCCAATGGAAACTATTAGGAAGACCATGAAAAGGGAAAACATATAATTACTTGATTTGATTAGCAGAAGCCCCATTACGAAGGAGATCAGCGAAATAATTAATGAGTTGAAAGCTCAAATATGTTCTTATGCGGTAAGTGGAATCTTTACATAATTTTATCAGCTATGACATATATTCATTTATGATTTTTAGTTTTACATTTTTTATATGATCTGATAAAGTCAAGTATTCCTTTTGTAGTACTTTTTAAAACCTGAGAGTGGACAACCTGTTGAGACCATTATTGGTAGCAGTGATGCTCCAATGTGGCCACAATGTTGACATAGCATACTAGTGAGGATGTTTTACTCTCATGATGTTGGTCTCAAATTAAATGAAGAGCATATTGATTTTGAGCAGCATGATATGTATGAGAAGGGCCATACAGACATTGGGACTCCACGTAGTGTTGGATATGAACCTAGTGTCGAGTGTGAAGAAGCTTATCCTGGAGCAATAGGGGTGAAAAGCAAGGGATCACTAGATCTCACCTTTCTGGTGGATGACGACAGTGTTCCAATAAAGATACAAAATATATCAACTATTTATTAATTAATTGATTGATTTTTATCATGTAACTAAAAAGAACATATGTCAAAATTATTTTAAATTAATGATCATAATGTTTTTGCAAGAAATAATGTATTCTATATGAAATTGAATGACAAGGCATTGGAAATTCTTTTCCCCACCATTCACACAAGGTGGAATGGCCAAGATAGAAATTTGAAAGATGAATTGATAATCCATATGGTAAATGTTTTTGGAAATCCATTCAACAAAAAAGTGGTCACCCATTTACGTAGCGAGAGTTTCAAATATACCATGGCCCACTATAGGCAAAGATTGGAAGAAAAAATCAAGTATGAGCACCCTCCCATGGTTTGTGATAAAGCATGGAAGGAACTGATAGAGTATGTAAAGGATAATTTTCCAAAAATATAAGGAAAATAACCACGACTTGGTAATGCAAGGTATGATACATATCATATTTTTAGTGAAATATGCTCAATTTTTTTTTTTTTTTTAAATAACAATTGTGACATCTAACATATTTCAAATTTTTCATAGGTTACCTGAGACCTCCAAAGAAACAAAGGCTAGAATGGAAAATAACGGGTGATCTATGTGGATCTCGGTGACCACCCACCTATTCCAACTGGCTCAAAACAATCTTCTAGAAATTTACTATTTTTAATAGTTTTTCGGTTCCTAAACTTCCAGAGCCATTTCAAGGGCTTAAATGAAGTTTTTCAGGATAAAGAACCCCAATGATAGTCAAAGGCTCTGATTGAGACCCCAAAATGAATCTCCTTGATGATACCTTTCCAATGAGCTATCATGTGTAAATGTGTTTAACATGCACAAAATAGATCTAACTAGAAAATACCACACACATTTGCAGAGAGAAATTCAGAAAGAAGACGGAAGAGAGAAAGAATGGAAGAATTCTCATTAACCGTATTCCACACTTAAAGAGTGAATAATTTACAATATATATAGGCTACACGAGTAACTAATTCACCATAGTAGTGATTTAGAGAGATCTAGAGACTCACTGATAGGTATTTGGAGTTAACTGTCGCCTAGTCCTAGTTAATTGATCCATGCAAGCATCAGTTAACTGAGTCACGACTTCCACTAGTCTAATTAATTGTAACTGAGTGTAATTGACTCTAAAATGAAGAGGAACATCCCATATTGTAGGGGAATATTCTCTAGAGAGAATATTCTCATCTAATGAAGAGTTCTCAACATTGGACGGTAAAACTTAAGAAAATAATTATAGGTGAGTGTGTGATATCTCCAACACCCCCTCTGAACACTACTAGGGTGTACATGATGAATGGGTCCCGAAAACTAAGGCCATTTAGGTACCCATTATTAAATTTATATAAGAATGATACACTGGAAAGAAGTCAATAAAGAGGGAAAACCTCATGGGGAAAACGCCCCCTCAAATTACAATGCATAAAAAAATATGAGAAGGACCAAAAAGCAGTTGCTAAGCAACCATGTCCTAAACTCCAAGAAGATATCGCAACTGTGCAAGTTTGAGCTCGTTGATAATTTTTTTGAATATTTAGATGTCTTCATGGGTATGATGAAGTATATGCACCATTAATGTATCCACACATATCCACATTCTCTTCTTCTCATGAAGAATATCCAAATAAATTTTGGATGAGATTTTGAAAATCATGCGGTCGTTTCCAGAAAAAATGTTGAAATTTTGTTGATTTTAAAATGATCATAACTTCACTTCCCGAAATCCATTTCGAATGATTTGTTTTTTGAAATTGGATATTTTCCTGAGAGGAATTCAAATATCCAATTTGTTTCTGTAAATGTTCCTCATAAAATATCTGAATTGAGTATGATGTGCGCGGGTCCCTTTTTGTCTCCTGAGATGCATGCATTACACATGGAAAAGTGTTTGCATGTGATCGTTGATATGCATGCCATATATATTCCACATGAAATTTAGAAAACAAATCCGAAATGGATTAGACATCTTCTTCAATTAATGGAATACAAATTTGTGCAAATACTTTTGTAGAAGACTCTTCAAAATAAAATGTTTGATCTTCTGATGGCTTCTCTTTTGGCTCTATCTATTCAACGTCCTACATGAAATCTTCACAATCTTCTTTATATCTAAGTGGAAAATCCAATATGGTCCATAATTGATTTGGAGTTGAGTCTCTTGATACATCATATACTTGCTGGAGAATTTCTGTAGAAATAGATAAGATGATAAATCCCATGGCCATATCTTGTCTATTGAGAAAATCATTTTTCTCATCAATGAAATCAATCTCTACTTCCATTTCCATAGTTATTTGGTACAAGCCTCTACATCTGAGATGAAGAATAATTTTTGGCTTCCACTCCAAATATTTATGAGGCGTGAGAAGTATTTTCGGTGAATAATCCATCTTTTTTGCGTTCTTCAATATTTAGTACCTGCAAAAAGAATATGATGTGTCATTTTCCTAGAAATGAGTTGGCTCTGGTACCATGTAAATGTATTGAACCTGCATAGAATAGATATATCTATAAAATACCACACACATTTGTAGAGAGAAATTGAGAAAGAAGAAGCAAGAGAGAAAGAATGGAAGAATTCTCATTAACCGTATTCCACACTCAAAGAGTGAATAATTTACAATAGATATAGGTTACATGAGTAACTAATGCGCCATAGTAGTGATATAGAGAGATATAGACACTCACTGACAGAAATTTATAGTGAACTGTCACCTATTCCTAGTTATTTGATGCATACAATCATCAGTTAACTGAGTCAAGACATCCACTAGTCTAATTAATTGTAACTAAGTGTAATTGAATCTAAATTGAAGAGTAACATCCTATTTTGTAGGGGAATATTCTCTACAGAGAATATTCTCATATAAGGAAGAGTTCTCAACATTGGATGGTAAAAATTAGGAAAATAATTATAGGT
Source organism: Picea engelmannii (assembly GCA_009831015.1). NCBI lineage: Eukaryota > Viridiplantae > Streptophyta > Pinopsida > Pinales > Pinaceae > Picea > Picea engelmannii. The sequence continues at coordinate 2,100,535 of ML778098.1, read as the reverse complement.
GATTGTGTAATATCTCCAAAATCGTGCACCACAAACGAAGATCGTATGTTAAAGTTATGCCCCCAGAAGAGTATACACCAAACTACCCAAAACGGGTCCAAAAAATAGTTGGCTTTCCATCTTCCGGGGTTAGGGTTTTGTATTTTCTTTATGTTAAAAAGGCCTTTAAAGCCTCATTGTAATCATCTTCTTGCGAATGTGAGTAGCCGTCACATCTCTTCTTACCGATAAGTTGCCACTTTTCTAGTGATTCTTTCACTCTATATTTCTATAGTTTTGTACATTTAACTCATTAATAGAAACTTTGTATCATTGTATCTCTTTGTTTATGGTTGCATACATGATGTATTTATTTTATATTATTGGATATCTGAGATATCTATGTATATTTTTTTATTATATCTCTGCTCTCATTGCGTGCCAAAAATAATCTGGATCAGTGGTATCGGTGTAGTCTTCTCTTGGTCATTTTTCAGTGCATGTCCCCAACGAGGTCTAAGTATAGAACGTTGGGTCCTGAGCTTGTCTCTCTTGAGGAAAATTCCTCTCAGATCCCCAAGAAACCCTCCATGGCAGAAGAAAATTAAAACGACATAGCAGATGATTCTATTAATTTGTTGCTTGAGCTACCTCTCATGCAACAAAGGGATAAAATGATGGAGAATTTTTCCCACATCATTCAATTCCCTTCTATAAAAACCAACGCATATTCATCAAGAGGCCACTTTTGAAGTACCTCTCATTTCAAGGTACAAGTGAATTTTGATATTCCCTTATTTGAAGGACAGATAGATGCAGATGCCCTATAAAAATGGTTAAATATGCTAGAAGGTTATTTCTCTGTTCACAATTTCTCTGATAGAGAAAATATCACCTTCGCACTCCTTAATGCTCTCCCCCATGTCAAACATTGGTGGGAAACTTATTGGGATAAAATTTCCATAGAGGATTCTAGAATATATGGGGTTGATCCCACCTGGTATGTTTTTGTGGATGCGGTCAAGGAACAATATTACCCTATTGGTAACTATGATGAATAGTATATGAGATGGACCACACTGCATCAAGAGAGAGGCCAAGAACTTTCATATTTCACCAATACCTTCCATACCTTGAACAACAAGATGAGTATCAAATATTTTGACCCACATTTGGTTCTGAAATACCATGGGGCTCTACATAGATACATCCAAACTGAAATGGATTTTCTAGAGATATCATCACTCGTTGTTGCTTATCAATATGTTGTTAAAATCGAGCACAAATTTAAGCAACAAAACAACCGATATTTCAGGTCTGCAAATATGCAACAACCAAAGAATGGTAAAGACAACCCTAACAACCATCCTTCATAAAACCAAACCAAGCCACATGAAAATAAGCGTAACGGGAAAATGAAGAAGGAAACTGGAAAGTGGTGCGATTTCCACCAAATCCCTTGGAACAACAATGATGAATGTCGCTCAAACAAATCATTGATGGCCAAGTTCAAAGACAAGGATTGAAAACATGATTCAGAATCTAATGCAAAAAATAATGGGAAAATACAAATCATCGATGCAGACCCCACTACCAATTTCGCCACAACAACAATTCAACCAGAAGAACTAACAGATACTAAATAGGGGGATCACATTTTCATTCACAGATGTGGGTGAAGGGGACCCCGCTGTATTTTATTGTTGATAGCAGAAGCTATAAGAACCTCATCTCAATAGAGGTCGTCAAACAGTTGGGATTGTCGACAACACCACACCCGCAACCATACAACATTGGGTGGATTGAATAGGGATGAGATCTTCGTGTAAGCCAGTAGTTTTTATTGTCACATGGCATCCATCCCTTCAAGGATGAGGCATTATGCGATGTTTTCCCACTAGATGTCTGTGATGTTCTTTTGTTCCATCCATATATGTGGAAGCGCCATGCTATTTATGAGTCTCGACCCCTTAGTGTCATTGTTAATCTTGGGGGTGATATCTACAGGATACCATAGTTAGTTCCAACTACTGTCCCACCTAAACAGTGTTGCAAGGTAGTATCTCATACTACAAAATTCAGCTTCTTCATAGTTTGTTCAAAATATGAATCTAAGAACACCGCAACCACTGCAGCCTTAGTCCCAGCACCTTCTGTCCAATAGAAGCAGGTTGACAAGATTGAAGAAAAACAAAAGGATTCATTTTTCACAAAATCATATCATATAGCCAGAGTGGTTAAAAAGGTCCAACCCTTCCAGCCTTAGGTTCGTGAAAACCTTCAATAAGTTAAGCAATGCAAATTCTCTAGCAAGGCAAGCAACTCAACGAAATGGAGACCATTGATTCCTAATGATGGAGGATTTATCTAGGTGGATATTGGTTCCCACCCACCTATTCTAGCTGTCTCAAAATAGTCTTCTAGAAATTTACTATTTTAGCAAGTTTTCGGTTCCTAAACCCTTGGAGCCATTTTGAGGGCCTAAATGAAGTGTTTTTTGGATAGATAACCTCAATTATATCAAAATTATATGATTTAGCCCCCAAAATTAATCTCCTCAGTGATACATTTCCAACGAGCTATTGTCTGCCCCAAACGGAGATCATATGCCAAAGTTATGCCCTCGGTAGGTTGATACACCAAACTACCTAAAATGTGGTCCACAAAATTGTTGTCTTTTTGTCTTCCAGGGTCAGGGTTTTGGATTTTATTTATGTTAAAATTTTCATTAGAGCCTCATTTTAATCATATTCTTGCGAATGTGAGTAGTTGTCACATCTCTTCTCATAGATAAGTTGCCACCATACTAGTGAGTCTTTCACTCTCTATTACTACAATTTTGTACATTTTTCTCATTAATATAAATTGTGTATTACTATATCTTTGTTTTTATGGTTGCATCTCTGATATATATTTGTTATATTATTGGATGTTTTAGATATCTCTATACATTTATTTATTATATCTTCACTCTCATTTCGTTCCAAAAATCATTCAGATCAGTGGTATCAGAGCATACTGCTCTTGGTCATTTTTCAGTGCATGTCCCTGATGCAGTCCAAGTATAGAAAGTTGGGTCTCGATATTTTCTCTTGTGAGGAAAATTGCTCTCGCACTCCCGAGAAATCCTCCATGGAAGAAGAAAATAAAAACAATAGAGAATACGATTCTATTAATATATTGATTGAGAAATATCTCACGCGACAGAGGGATGAAATGATGGAGAATTTTTCCCACATCCTTCAACACCTGTCGATAACAATCGGTGTGTCTTCATCAAGCAATGAATTTGGAAAAACCTCTCCTTTTAAGGTACAAGTAAATTTTGATATTCCCTTATTTGAAGGATAGATATATGGAGATGCCCTAGAAAACTGATTAAATTTGCTAGAAGGTTATTTCTTTGTTGAAAATTTTTCCAATAGGGAAAAGATCACCTTTTCACTCCTTAAATATCTCCCCCATGTTAAACATTGGTGGGAAACTTACTGGGAGAAAAGTTCCACATAGGATTCTGGAATATATGGGGTCCAGGACACTTGGTATTTTTTTGTGGATGTGGTCAAGGAACAATATTACCTTGTTGGTAACTATGACAACCAATACATGAGATGGACCATGCTACGTCAAGATAAGGGAAAAGCAGTGTCAGATTTCACCAATACCTTCCATACCTCGTGCACCGAGATGGGTATGAAAGACTCTGAGCGTAATTTTTATTTTTGAAATGCCATGGGGATCTACATAGATACATCTAAACTAAAATGGATTTTCTAGACATCTCATCACTGGGTGCTTCTTATCAGTATGTTATTAAAATCAAGCATAAACTTAAGCACCAAAACAAGCGATATTTTGGGTCTCCAATTACGCAATAAAAAAAGAATGGTAAAGACAACCCTAACAACTAGACTTCAGAAAACCAAAGAAGGAAACATGAAAATAAGGGTAACAGGAAGACAAACAAGGACACTAGAAAGTGGTGTGATTTACACAAAATCCCCTGGCACAACAATGATGATTGTTGCTCAAAAATATCATTGGTGGCGAAGATTAAAGACAAGAATTGGAACCATGATTTAGAATCTGATGCAAAAAATAATGGGAAAAGATAGATCATTGACATAGACCCCATTGCCACTGTCACCACCGCAACAATTCAACTAGAAGAACCAAAAGATACTGAAGAGGGGGAGCACATTCTTCATTCACAGATGTGGGTGAAGGGGACCCCACTGCATTTTATTGTTGATAGCGGAAGCCAAATGAACCTCATCTTAGCAGAGGTCATCAAATAGTTGGGATTGTCAAAAACACCACACTCGTAGCCATACAACATTGGGTGTCTTCACTATGGCCGAAATATTTGTGTCATCTAGTAGCTTTGATTGTCATATGGAATCCAACCCTTCAAGGATGAAGTATTATTTGATGTTTCCCCATTGGATGTCTATGATGTTCTTTTCGGCCATCCATGTATGTGGAAGTTTCATGTTATTTATGAGTCTCGACCCCGTAGTGCCATTTTTACTCTAGCAGGTCATCTCTAAAGGATACCAAAGGTAGTTCCAACTACGGTCCCACCTAAAACGTTCTGGAAGGAAGTATCCCATACTAAAAAAATCATCTTCTTCACAATCTGTTCAAAAGGTGAACATAATAACACTGCAACCACTGTAGCCTCAGCCCCAGCACCTTTTGTCCAACAAAAGTAGGTCAAAAATATTGAAGCAAAGTGCAACGATTCATTTTTCCCACAGTCATATCATGTAGCCATACTATTTAAAAAGGTCCAACCCTTCCATCCATAGGTTTGTGATAGACTTCAACAATCTAAGCAGTGCATCTTCTCCAGCAAGGCAAGTAACTCATCAAGATGTAGATTCAACAAATGCTTTTCCCTCTCCCCTAGGAACTCAACGTAATGGATACCATTGATTCATACTGAGGGATAATTGATCTATGTGTATATCGGTGGTCACCTACCTATTCCAACTGGCTCAAAATTATCTTCTAGAAATTCCTATTTTTACCAGTTTTTCGGTTCTAAACTTTTTGAGCCATTTTGAGGTCCTAAATGAATTTATTTATGGATATAGAACCTCAAATACAACCAAAGGCTCTGATTGATCCCCAAAAATGAATCTACTCTATGATACCTTTCCAAATAGCTATTGTTTGCCCCAAATGGAGATCATATGCCAAAGTTACACCCCCAGGAAATTGATACACCAAACTACCCAAAATAGGGTCCACAAAACTGTTGGCTTTTCATCTTTCATGTTTAGGGTTTTGTATTTTCTTTATGTTAAAAATGCCTTTAGAGCCTCATTGTAATAATATTCTTGAGAATGTGAGTTTCCATCACATCTCTTCTCAGAGATAATCTTCCACCATTCTAGCGAGTCTTTCGCTCTGTATTCCTATAGTTTTATACATTTCTCTCATTAATAGAAATTATGTATTACTGTATCTTGTGTTTATGGTTGCATCTCCAATATATTTGTGTTATATTATTGGATATATGAGATATCATTGTACATTTCCGTATTATATATGCACTCTCATTTCCTTCCAAAAATAATTTGGATCAATGGGAAACATAAACTGGGCCAGGGTAGCTACAAAAAGCTAATAGCACGAATCGTAAGAATTAAATGATTAATTTTGGAAAATTATTATTTAACAGTAGCAAAAAAATAATTGTTTTATTACAAGCAATTTTAATGATGTTATACATTGTAGGGAAATACGTTCAAATCCCCTTCCACCGAGGAAGACCTAAAACTTGGTTTCAAGTTTGGTTTTCAAAGTGTGGTTGAATAACGAAAAATCTTGGGGTAGACACCAATATCCCCAATTATGCAAATGCAAACTAAAAAAATCAATAAAGCCAACATTTTAGTATACCTGTAAAATCTATTCATGATTGATTATATCACCAATAACAAAATATTTATGTGTTTTTTAAGCAGAAGAGAAACCGAAGCAGTGAGGGTAGCGATACTCATGAACAACTACTAGTTCATAGTGGGAAGGGCATGTCGCATGATATTTGGGAGAAGACTAGCTATTCATGTATGTATTCTTTAGAAATAGAAGTATTTATTATGATTATAGATATGTATTTGTTGACGTATACTTATAAAGTTTCTTATTTCAATGGAAGAGCATGTAACTCATGAGGGTCAATTGCAAGAGGAACAAATGATGTAAGCAATGAACACACAAGTTGTCATGGCTATATATACATGTAAAGAAAAATATTGTATTGTTATTTGAAATAATGAAATAGTTCTTTTAGTAATATTTTAGAATATCAATATGATCATTTTTCGTTGTCGCAGTTGACACCCATTTGCAGCTGCCCCTACGCCCTACTCATCAATGTAGAAGTATGGTACATGAGGGCATGGAAACACAATCAAAACAACTAGGACAAGGAGCAAGAAATACATTGACAGATGAGGATGATGATATCCCACCCATGGGTTTAAAAAAAAAACAAAAAAGAAGTGATTGTATAAATTTATGACTTGTATTTTTATCACTATCATTATTAATATGAATGAATGTTTATATGAATTTCATCCTTATGTATGAATGTTTATATTTTTATATGTATTCATGACTTGCCTACTTATTCATGAATGTTTATATGTTTTCTATGTAAAAGTATTCATTTATTGGGTATGGGGAATTGAGAGTGATGTGAGGGGTGGGGGGGCCGGGGGGGTGCATATGAACTTCCACCTTAACGTGGTTGGACCTATTTAGTAGAGAATAAAATATTCTTGAAACAAAGAGAAGGTCATTAAGGTATTCGACTTTAGTATTACTATATTCTTTTACATGTTTAAATCGTTGTTTATTTTCCTATATATTATTTACTCATATAAAAAATATTTCTTTGATGATTTCTACAGGTCTTGGCGATGGAAATGAAACTCGTGGAAAAGTCTTATCAAGTTGTATGGGTAGATGGACCTGGATAAAAGACATTGATAAGGTAAGGGTTTTGACATGGTTTTTATAGTCTAGTTATCCCATTGGTTTTATTATATTAGTGATGGTAGGCCTATAGTTTAATTCTATTAAATGGTAGACCTATGAAAACTCATTTGTCTTACCAAGATAGATCTTCATTGAAAAATAATAAATGTGAAAGTCTCTACAATTATTCTTGACCCGAGATCAAGATTCCCCAATGTGAACTCATTACCATGAATAAATGGCTTTGCGCAAATCTTGTTTCACATCTCTAAAGCATCCTCAAACATAGCATCTAAATCTAGAGAAAAACTATCTATGAGAAATAATGAGAAATTAACATCATGAGTGATGACATAAATAACATGACATCAATATCAAAACGCCTTACATTCTAATTAAACCATGCTTATTAAATGAAATTCACATTTCATGACTTTCAAGTAAACAATCGTCATCTCTTCCAACCTTATATAGGGAGAGAAACCCCAACAAACAATATTTTTTTATTGCATTAGTAATGTATGATCACTTACAAATATTCCACCATGAAATTATGCTCTTAACAAAGTTTCCAATATGATGTAGATCAGACTGTGTAACCTGTAACATACTCTAAAACTTGTTCATAAATACATTTGTTGTGTACCATCACTATGGAAGAATTTGTGCGCTTCCTAAGTGCTAAACTTCTATCATTTCTGGACTTATATAACTGATCATATATACATTTCTAATCATTACCTATATCAACTCATATTCGCAGCTTTTGTATGATGATACTCGTATCTTGTGTATGCTGCAACTTGCAGTCTCTATCAATTGATATTCACAACATGTGTAAGTTGCAACTTGCAACCTATCTCAACTGATATTCACACTGTGTATATGTTGTAACTCACAGCATGTATCAGCTGATATTCGTAGCCTGTGTAAGCTGCAACTCGTATCCTCTATCAGTTGATATTCATAGCCTTTGTAAGTTGCAACTCGCACCTTCTATCAACTGATATTCAAAACCTTTATAAGATACAACTCACAACCTGTATTAGTTGGTATTTGTAGCCTATGTATGTTGCAACTGGAAGCCTGTATCAACTGATATTTGCAACCTGTGTAAGATGCAACTTGCAGCCTATATCAGCTGATATTCACATCTTGTGTAAGCTGCAAATTGTAGCCTGTATCAGCTAATATGCAAAGTTTATTTTGTGTGTATTGATTTGTAATATCATAATGTATTTTCTCTTCTTATAGGTCTACTTGGACAAACATGTCTTTCTTCTTATGTAATATTTCTACTTGATTATGAAAATGTTGGTTTTTGTCCCCTGGAGCAACAAGGAAGACTGTATCTTCACGAGACTCTTCAAAAACATTTTTAGAAATACTATACTAAAAAACAACAACAATGGATTCTTAATCCCTACTAAATATCTTATTTAAATTGCATAAATACTATGCAACTTTATGAAACATGCAACTTTATGCAACTTTATGCAACTTATCCAAATTTATGCAACATGCAACTTATGCAACTATGAAACTTATGCAACTTTATGAAACTATGCAACTTATACAACTTTATACAACTATGAAACTTATGCAACTTATGCAACTTTATGCAACATGCAACTTATGCAACTTTATGCAACATGCAACTTATGCAACTATGCAACTTATGAACTTTATGCAACATGAAACTATGCAACTTTATGCAACTATCCAACTTTACAAAACTATGTAAATTTATGCAACTTTGTAACATCCCGCTCTGGCGCACTGACAAAACTTATTCTTTGAGGACACTTGCTCGCAAGTGATCTGGATTTTTATGATGATGAACCACTTAACCTTGATGATGATGCGTCATGATTGATGACAGGATGTTTTACTATT
>ML778098.1:2023748-2078304 GCA_009831015.1 Picea engelmannii | reverse complement strand
TGTGTTAATGGCTAGGGTAATTGTGATGAAGGTTGAAATAATTGAATAAGTGATAGCGGTAAAGGTAGTGATATGGACGAGACATACATGGTGATTGTCCTGGATTTACGAACATTAAACTACTCAGAGTTAGTAAAAGAGGGTTGATGATTATCTGAACAATGTTAAACTTGGGTGTTCGTCGTCAGAGTCCTTGTCGCGCACCTTCCGTAAGGGGCGTATTCGTACTTCCTTTGTATGTTGTGCTTGATAGTATTCAGCTGGTTGCGGGGTCTGTTGTGTCGGGTGGTCAGTGCTTTGGTCGCTAAATGTTTGCGTTATGCACCTTATGCCTCTGGTCGTATATTGTTGCCATTACTTGTCGTGTGCTTTTAGTCTTCTTGTGATGAACATCGTGGTTGCGTCTTGTTGGTTGTCAAGGGGCGACGTAGAGTCAAGTGTGTTGTTACTTCTACACGCGCGCACACACCTTAAACTCAAAAAAAAAAAAAAAATTGCACCTGTCACTAGATTGGTTGTCGTAACGATGAGGTCCGTTACAAACTTTATGCAAAATGCAACTTATGAAACTATGCAACTTTATGCAACATGCAACTTATGCAACTATGCAACTTTATGCAACTATGCAACTTTATGCAACTATGCAACTTATATAACTTTATGCAACTATTCAACTTATACAACTCATGCAACTTTATGCAACTATGCAACTTATGCAACTTTATGCAACTTATGCAAATTGACTCTTATACATGGAAATCTGAATTTTTTCATGGTGGATAGTGTTACACATTCCAACGCACTAGATCAATACATTTACATCATTTGCAATATCAGGAAGATTGCTTGTTTCTAAATCATAGGAATTTTATGTTCAGCCTAACTTTTGCTAGATTCCTTGACTTTTGCTCATGGCTCACAAGCATTGACTAGGCTCATAGACGTTGTATGTTCCCCATGACTTTTGTATTAGTATATCTATGATCACAGAGGTTGTATGTTCCCCCTTACTTTTGCACTAGAATTTTTATGCTCACAGAGGTTGTACGTTCCCATGGATTTTTCATTAGACTTATGTGTTGACTTGCAAGATCATAAAGCATCTCGTTCATCCTGACTTTTGGTTTCACTCATAGAGTTTGTACATTCCCCCTAGATTTTGTCAATACCTCACAAGATTGGTTGATTCTCCAAATCTCCCTGGCTAGCATCAAGGTGGTCCATCTGGCCTCTGATTGGTGAATGATTGTTGATGTTGCCAAATTTCACAAAATGGTAGGCCTATGGAAATGAATTTGTCTTACCAAGACATATATTCATTACAAATTAAGAAATGTGAAATTCTATGCAATTACTCTTGACCCAAGATCAAGATTATCCAATGTGAATTCATTAACATGAATAAATGGCTTTGTGCAAATCCAGTTTCACATCTCTAAAGCATCCTCAAACATAATATCTAAATCTAGAGAAAATCTCTCTATGAGAAATAATGAGAAATTAAAATCATGAACGATGACATAAAATAACATACCATCAATCTCAAAATGCCTTACATTATAATTAAGCCATGCTTGTTGAATGCAGTTCACATTTCACAATCATCATCTCTTCCAAAATACTTAGCTCACTAACTTATCTTCTCATTTTATTTAGTGTAGGTACCACCAAATATGCAGCTTTCAGATCTTTCTTCCTCGACTGAGGATCAATATATACTACGAGAGGTTGAAAGTGAGACATATTGTACTAGATCTTATAGTTCTAGATCAACTAGAGTTGAAAAGATAAGGAGAAGATTTTGTAGATGCATGAAATTTTTTATTCTCGAAGGAGGGTCATGTGATTATGATGATGAGAGCATAGGTGGTATTGAGTTTCCCTTGAGGTATAGACATATAGTGAAACCATGGGTACCTAAGGAGATACCTCATTTGGACACATATTTCTTCATCAATGGGAGGATGTATCACATTGCTCCATCATCCTTACATGGATTGCCATTATTTTCTATGGATGGCATAAAGGTCAAATATGGAAATGTAATTGAATTTATGGAGTATGTTGGACCATGCTACAATACAATCACTGGTTGATGTTGGTTCGATATATATGAAGTATAAAGAGATACCGATTTATTGCAAATTATATACAACTAGTAGAAAACAATCAAAACATAGGGGAAGTTATGTATATTGATCGAAGGCCAAACGTTTCTGGAAAAATTGAGGGATTTATAAATAGTAAACGACCAAGGAAAACATCTAAGAAACCAAATTTAATATTTGAGGGGCATGATGGAAATCGTATATTCGTATCTACAACAAAATAAATAGTTGTAGGTGAAGAGTTTTTTATCGATTAGAATTTGAATTGAATAGATAGAGGGGATGCTACTATGGGGATAAATATCTTATATACCATTTAACTGAACCATTTGCATTAATTGTCTTGATTCTTGTATTGTGGCAGAGTGATCATGCCTAGATGCCTACACAGTCTGGAGGTAGTTCCGAATAAGTAAACTTCGATGTAATAACAATTTTTATTTTATTTTATAATAGTTGTTAATATGATTACAATATCTAATTTTTGTAATGTTACAATTATTTTCATAAATTTTATTGATTGATTTATTCTGTCAGGGTGACTGTGGAAAGTAACTTGCATATACATGGGTCCATGGTGACTTTTGAAACTCACTTACAACTAAATATGTCTAGGTTGATCATGGAACGTCACTTGATGTGCTACATCAGGTAAATGTTAATAGTAAGTAAATATGATTACAATAACTAAATTTATTTAATGTTAAAATTAATTTCCTTAATTTTATTGTTTGATGTTTGTAGTCCACACTCGATGTGGATGATGAGGTGATTGAAGAAGAATTATTTATGTGACAAATCCAATGGAAACTATTAGGAAGGACCTAAAAAGGGAAAACATAGAATTACTTGGTTTCATTAGCAGAAGACCCATGTAGGAGGAGATCAACGCAAGAATTAAAGAGTTGAAAGATGAAATACATTCTTAGGGGGTAAGTGGCATATTTACATAATTTTATCAGCTATGAAATATATTCATTTATGATTTTTAGTTTTATATTTTTTATACTATCTGATAAAGTCAAGTATTCCTTTTGTAGGATTTTTTAAAACCTGAGAGTGGATAACCTACGGAGACCATTATTGGTAGCAGTGATGCTCTAGTGCGACACAATGTTGACATAACATACTAGTGAGGCTTTATTACTCTCTTGAGGTTGGCCTCGAATCAAATCATCGACATATTGATTTTTAGTAGCATGACATGTCTGAGAAAGGCCATACAGACATTGGAACTCCACATGATGTTGGAGATGAACCTAGTGTTGATTGCAAGGAAGCTTATCCTGGAGTAGCAGGGGTGCAAATCACAAGATCAGTAGATGTCACTTTTATGGTGGATGACGACTGTGTTCGAATAAAGATACAAAATATTGTAGGTATTTATTAGTTAATTGATTGATTTTTATGATGTAATTGAAAAGAACATATGTTAAAATTATTTTAAATTAATGATCATAATGTTTTTGTAGTAAATAATGTATTCTATAGGAACCTGAATGACAAGGCAATGGATATTTTTGGCCCCACCATTCACAGAAGGTGGAATGACCAAGATATAAATTTGAAAGATGAATTGATAAGCCATTTGGTAAACTTGTGTGGAAATACATTCAACAAAAAAGTGGTCACCCATTTAGCTGGCGAGAGTTTGAAATATATCAGGGCCCAATATAGGCAAAGATTGGAAGAAAACCTCAAGTATGAGCACCCTCCCATGGTTTGGGAGAAAGAGTGGAAGGCAATGATAGAGGATGCAATGGACAATTTTCTAAAAAGATAAGGAAAATAACCACGACCTGGTAAAGGAAGGTAGGACACATATAATATTTTTAGTGAGATATGCTCAATTTTGTTTTTGTTTTTCGTTTTAAATAACAATTGTGACATCTAACATATTTCAACTTTTTCATGGGCTGCCTAACACCTCCAAAGAAACAAAGTCTAGAATGGAAAATCACAGGCAACATAAACTGAGCCAGGGTGGCTACAGAAATCTAAAAGAATGAATCATAATAATTAAGTGATTAATTTTGGCGAATATTTATTTAACAGTAGCAAACAAATAATTATTTTATTACAAGCAATTTTAATGATGTTTTGCATTGCATGGAAATACAAATCCCCTGCCATCGAGGAATACCTAAAGATTTTCTTCAAGTTTAGTTTTCAAAGTGTGTTTGAATATCAGAAACTATTGGGGAAGACGCCAATCTCTCCAATTATGCAATTGCAAGTAAATAAAATCAATAAGGCCATCATTTTAGTATACTTGTAAAATCTATTCATGATTGATTATATCACAATTAACTAAATATTTATGTGTGTTTTAACCAGGAGATAAACTGAAGCAGTGAGGGTAGCAGTACTCATGAATAGCTACTAGTTGATAGTGGGGAGTTTCGGGAGCAGACTATCCATTTAGGTATGTATGCTTTAGAAATAGATTTATGTATTATGAGTATATATTTTTATTTGTTGACATATACTTATAAAGTTTCTTCTTTCAATGGAAAAACATGTGGCTCATGAGGGTGAACTCCAAGAGGAACAAACAACGAAAGCAATGAAAACACCAGTTTTCATGGGTAGATAGATAGGTAAAGAGAAATATTGTAATGTTATTCGAAATAATGAAATAATTCATTCAATAATATTTTAGCATATCAATATGACCGTTTTCGTTGTTGCAGTTGATGCCCATTTGCATCTACCTCCACGCTCTACTCATCGACATACCAGAAGTATGGTACATGAGGGCATGGAAACACAATCAACACAACTAGGAAAAGGTGCAAGAAATACATTGGCACATGAGGATGATGATATCCCACTCGTGGTTTAAAAAAAATAAAAAATAAAAATAAGTTTTGATTGTATAAATTTATGACTTTTATTTTGATCACTATCGTTATTAATATGAATGAATGTTTATATGACTTGCCTCCTTATGCATGAATGTTTATACATTTATATGTCTTGATGACCTTCCTACTTATGCATGAATGTTAATATGTTTTCTATGTAAAAGAAATCATTTTTTGGGTATGGAGAATTGAGAGCGATGTGAGGGGGCGGGAGGGGCCATATGAGCTTCCACCTTCATGTGGTTGGCCCTATTAGGTAGAGAATAACATTTTCTCGAAATAAACATAATCTTATTAAGGTATTTCAATTTAGTATTTATAGAGTCTTTTACACGTTTAAATGCCTGTTTATTTTTTTATATATTATTTACTCATATAAAAAAAATATTTGAAGATTTTTGCAGGTCTTGGCGATGGAAATGCAACTCGTGGACAACTCTTATCAAGTTGTATGGCATATGGACCTGGTTAAAGGACATTGATAAGGTAATGGTTTTGACGTGTTTTTTATAGTCTATTTATCCCATTGGTTTTATTCTATTAGTAATGGTAGGCCTATGGGTTTATTTCATTGGTTTTATTCTATTAAATGGTAGGCCTATGGAAACTCATTTGTCTTACCAAGATAGATATTCATTGCAAAATAAGAAATGTGAAAGTATCTACAATCAATATTGACCCGAGATCAAGATTCCCCAAGGTGAATTCATTACCATGATGAAATGGCTTTGTGCAAATATGGTTTCACATCTCTAAAGCATCCTCAAACATAACATCTAAATCTAGAGAAAAGATCTCTATTTGAAATAATGAGAAATTAAAATCATGAGTGACGACATAAAATAACATGACATCAATATCAAAAGTACTTACATTCTAATTAAACCATGCTTGTTGAATGTTTTTCACATTTCATGACTTTCAAGTAAATAATCGTCATCTCTTCCAACCCTATTTAGGGAGAAAAAGCCCAGCATGCAATCTTTTTTTATTGCATTAGTAATGCATGATCACTTACAAATATTCCACCATGAAATTCTTCTCTTAATGAACTTTCCAAGACAACTTATACCAGGCTATGTAACCTATAATAGACTCAAAAACTTGTTGATAAATATGCCTATTGTATACCAACACAATGAAAGAATCTGTGTGATGCATGAGTGCTAAACTTATATATTTTCTAGACTGATATAATTGTTGATATATATGATTCTACTCGCTTCTTGCATCAGTTGATATTTGCATCCTATGTAAGTTGATACTCACATCATGTGTAACTGCAACTCACATATTGTATCAGTTGATATTCACAGCCTGTGCATGTTGCAACTCACATCCTGTATCAGTTGATATTCGCATCCTGTGTAAGCTACAACTCACATCCTGTATCAGCTGATATTTGTAGCCTGTGTAAGTTGCAACTCACAGCTTGTATCAGTTGATACTTGCATCCTATGTAAGTTTCAACTTATAGCCTGTATCAACTGATATTTGCAGTTTGTGCATGTTGCAACTCATAGCATGTATAAATTGATATTTGCAACCTGTGTAAGCTGCAACTTGCAGCCTGTGTAAGCTACAAATTATAGCATGTATCAGTTGATATTCATATCATGTGTAAGCTGCAAATCATATATTGTATTGAATGACATGCAAAGTTGATTTTGTGTTTAATGAGTTGTAATATCATCAGTTATTTTATGTTCTTCTAGGTCTAGTTGGGCTGCTATGTCTTTCTTCTTATGTAATATTTCAACTTGATTATGAAAATAATGATCAATAATATGATTTCATAACTTGTTATTATTATTTCTATGATTGGATACCTTGTTAATGATTATTTATATGATTATAAATATTGTTATTATTAAGTGTTTTGATTGGATATGACCAATGGTCCTTTATTGACTAATATGTTGCCTCTTCATTGATTGATATGTTGCCTCTCTATTAGCTGATATATTGCCTCTCTATTAACTGATATACCGACACTGTCATTGAGAAACTTATTGTTTCCTTTGTTGGACACCTACGTTGCAACTTGTCATACATGCATGCCATGCATGCAACCTGACTTTACAACTTGAGTTTAACAACTCATTCAAATTGACTCTTAACTTGACCTTTTACAACTTGAGTTTAAAAACTCATTCAACTTGACTCTCAACTTGGAAATTAGAATTTCACATCATGGTTGACAATGTTACATGTGCCAATGCACTATATCAACACATTTACATCACTTGCAATATAAGGAATATTGTTTGTTTCTAGCTCGTAGGAATTTTACGTTCACCCTAACTTTTGCTAGATCCCTTAACTTTTTCTCATGGCTCACAAGGATTGGCTAGGCTCATAGAGGTTGTATGTTCCCTCTGAAATTTTAACTACTCTGTCTATGCTCATAGACATTGTACGTTCCGCCTGACTTTTTCACTAGTCTGTTTATGCTCATAGAGGTTATACATTCCCCCTGACTTTTTCATTAGATTTACATCTTGACTTTTGTCTTTTCCTTATCTAGACTCACAAGATCATATAGCATATCGTTCATACTAACTTTTGTTTTGACTCACAGAGGTTGTATGTCCCCCCTGGATTTTGTCAATACCTCACAAGACAACTTGATTCTCCAAATCTCCCCGCCTGGATTTTTTTTTTTTTTTTAAACCTACAGTCCTCATCTATATAGAGACGAATCGTCATGAAAAATATAGCATTCTCATGGAAAAAAAATATTTTCATTTGTGTTTTTCCATGAACATTCGTCTATCTGGAGATGAATCATCATGACAAATATAGCATTCTCATGGAAACAAAAAACTTTTCATTTGTGTTTTGACATGATTTTTCGTCTATATAGCAACGAAACATCAGGTAAAATACAACATTTTCATGCCAACAAAAACTTTTCATTTGTGTTTTTCCATGATTTTTCGTCTATATAGAGACGAAAAATCGTGGCAAATATAAAACTCTCATGGCAACAAAAACTTTTTGTTTAAGTTTTTCCACGATTTTATTCTATATAGAGATGAAAAATTGTGGCAAATATAACATCCTCGTGTGATCCAAGTGGATATTGGTGGCCACCCACCTTTTCCAACTGGCTCAAAATACTTTTCTAGCAATTTTGTCAATTTACTATTTTTAGTAGTTTTTAACTTTTAGGGCCTAAACGACATTTTTTCATGATAGGCACCTCAATGATAGTTGAAGGCTTTGATTTAGACCCCTAAGTGAATTTCCTCATCAATACCTTTCCAACAATCTATTGTGTGCCCTAAATGGAGATCATATGCAAAAATTACGACCGGGAAATTAATTTACTAACTTACCCCAACGGGGCCCAAATGGATTTTGGCACTTCATCTCCTAAGGTTAGGTTTTTGGATGTCTAGGGTTTTGTAAGTCATATTTATTGTAAAAAGGTCTTCAGAGCCTCATTATAATCATCCTCTTGCGAATGAGCATAGTCGTCGCATCTCTTCTCAGAGATAAGTTTCTACCATTCTAACAAGCTTGTTTTTAGTGTGCATTTTACAGTTTTCATCATATTTCTTATTTAATAGAAGTCATGTTTTACTGTATATTTGTTATTGTTTACTATTTCTCTATTTTAACATTATAAATTTGTGGTTTCATTTCATTCCTCTTATAAATCTGGATCAGTGGTATCAGAGTGGTTTGTTGTTTGTCATTTTTTAATGCATGTCCTCGACGCAGTCATGGTGTATAGAGTTGGGTCTCGATATTGTTTCTCTTGAGGAAAAATTCTCTCGCACGCCCAAGAAACCACCCATGGTGGGAAGAAATAAAGATGACAGGATAGGATATGCTTTCAAAATGTTGCTTGAGGAATCCCTTAAGTGACAGAGGAATGAGATGATGGAAAGCTTTGCACAAATCCTTTGATGGTTTCCGACAAGAGACACATCCACCTCAAGTGGAAGTGACACCCCCTTCAAGGTACAAATCAATTTTTATATTCCGATATTTGAAGGTCAAATAGATGTGGATGCCATAGATAAATGGTTAAACCTTCTAGAAGGGTATTTTTTTGTCCTCAACTTTTTCGATAGAGAAAATATTATATTTGTGCTCCTCGAGTCCTTCCCCCATGTAAAATATTGGTGGGATACTTTCTATGAGAAAAATGAATTAGAATGATTCACATTATTTGCAGTGATAGCCACTTGGGATTCCTTCAGGGATGGTATTAACGAACAATACTACCCTATTGGAAGTTAGGATGACTTGTATACAAGATGGACCACACTGCGACAGGAAAGAGACCAAATAGTCCTAGAGTTCACCAATGTCTTCCATACACTATGCACCAAGATGGGTATCAAATATTCTAAGAGACATATGGTGCTCAAGTACCACGATGGTCTGCATAGGTACATCTAAACAAAAATGGATTTTTTGGACATCTCGTCCTTGAGTGTGGCCTATTGATGTGTCGTCAAAATTAAGAAGAAGATTAAACAAAAGGAGTGATAGTTTGGGGATGGGAACCTCTCACAGTAGAAGCATGGAAAGGGAATCCCTAACCTATAGAATAAAGGACAGAGAAAAAATGGGCAACCTCATGAAAACCAGTCCAAGAAACAACCAAAAAGGACAATGGGAAGACGAAGAGAGAAAGCAGTCATTAGCGGCTAAAGTAAAAACCTTTGAATCAGATGCAGGTTCCAACTCTAAGTCAAAACCAAAGAAGGGGAGACAGATCATTGATGCAGAACCCAATGCCACTATTTATACCACCAAGATCCATATCAGTGAACTTGATGAGCCAGAGGAAGGAAAGAGAGTCTTTCATTCACAGATGTGGGTGAAAGGCACTCCACTGCACTTCATCGTTGATAGAGATAACCAAAATACCCTCATATCAGTTGAGTTCGTCAAGTAGCTAGCCCTGCCAAAAATTCCACACCTGCAGCCCTACACCTCAGCCAGCCAACAGTGTCAGCCAATAATGTCACCTATCATACGACATCAAGCCATTCAAAGATGAGGTATTGTGTGATGTTTCACCCCTTGAAGTTCATGATGTTATTTTTGGAAAACCTTATTTATGGAAACATCATGATGTATATGAGTCTAGGTCTCGTAGTGTTATTATTAATTCAAACAAGAAATTGTACAAGATACCTGAGATAGTCCCACCTAGTTTTATTTCCTTGATCTCTACCAAGCAATGCACGAAGGTCATTTCTCAGACTGGGAAGTTTGTCTTCTTCATGATTCGTTCTCAGAGTGAGTGAAAGGTTGCAGCTACATTCATGGACTCCGCGACCAACCTCTCCATGCAACAGAAGCAAGTGAATAAGGTCATGGAAGAATACAAAAATATCTTCTCATCACCTATTGGAGTATCTATGCACTTTTAGGTCAAGAATCTGATTGATCTGACCCCCAACGCACCACTACCAAATGGGTCAGTCTATCATCACTCTTTGTTATAAAATGATGATATTAGGCATCGGATCCAAGAAATTCTCCACAAGGGGCACATCCAACCCAGCACATCACCTTGTGGAAGCCTAATCATGTTGGTGTAGATGAAAGATTTGACCTGGTGACTCTGCATTGATTATAACGCCCTAAACAAAATCATAGTCAAGAACCGGTACCCAATTCCCCGAATCGACGATCTCCTTGATCATCTCAAGGGGGACAAATACTTCAGTAAGATTGATCTGAATTTTGGCTACCATCAGGTCCTAGTAGAATAGAAAGATGTATGGAAACTTCCCTTCAAGTCAAAAGAAGTTCTTTTTAAATGGGTGGTCATGCCCTTTGGTTTGATGAATGCCCCAACAACTTTCATGAGGTTGATGGATGATATCTTGTGGCCTTTCACTAATTATTTTGTGGTGTTGTATCTATATGACTTCCTCACCCACAAAAGGACTTGGGAAGAACACTTGCAACATATTCAATAGGTTATGCACACTTTGCGGTAGCACAAACTATAAGTCAACTTGGAAAAATGCTCCTTTGGCATGGACAATGTCAAGTACCTAAGCTACATTTTTTATGCTCATGGTGTGCATGTTTATCCTGTCAATATCCAAGTCATCCATGATTGTCTAGCCCAACCATGCTTATCGAGCTTCAGATCTTCTTAGGCCTTTCCAATTTTTATTGCAGGTTCATGTTGGGATTCTCCCATATTGCATGGTCCCTCAGTCATATAACTAGAGGTGGTGGTAAGGAAACATTTGTGTGGGGACTATCCCAACATAAAGTGTTTGATGATATAAAGTAAATTTTGTGTTCAACACTAGTTCTCTCATTACCTAACTTGAAACATCCTTTTTAGATCAAGATAGATGCTTTAGACTATGTTGTGGGAAGATTCCTCACTCAGCATGGCCACCTTGTGGCCTATCATAGTGAGACACTATCGGATGTCATTTGTAAGTACCCTACTTATGAAAACTAAATGTATTCCATTGTGCAAGACTGTCTCTAGTGGAGGCATTACATTCTTGAGAAGGAGATAGTCATCCACACTAATCAGAAGCCACTATAGTTCATGCAGACACAAGGAAAATTGTAAAATGACTTCCATCAGAAGTGGTTGAAATATTTGCAGTAGTTCCACCTCAACATCAAGTATAAAATATGAAGTACCAACCGAGTTGTTGATTTCCTAAGTCGACCTCCAGTCACAACACTCGCCACAGTGTTAGACTCTTGCAAACATGAGACCTCTCGGTGGCCCCACCTCTATGAGACAGATCCTGACTTCGACAAAACCTACCAGATGTTTGGTGCCAACACAACTGTCAATAATTTCCATATTCAGTATGGGTTGTTATGCCATCTAGGCCATCTCTACATTCCATCAAGAGAACGAGTGAAGCTTATTTGGGAATCCCACTACAACAGGGTGTAGGATACTTTGGTGTGGAAAATATAGTGGCAGAGTTGCAACAACATTTCTATTGGCCAAAACTCCGACAGGATGTCAACAAGTATATATGGTCCTATAGTGCCTACACTATTTCCAAACCGGACATCACGAAACAAGGCATGTACACTCCTTTGCCTACTCTAGAAAGGCCCTGGTAATCCATCTCAATAGAGTACATGTCAGGCCTCCCTTCCAGCATACAGGTAAATGACTATGTTTTTGTGGTTGTTGATCATTTTTTTGAGATGGCGATTTTGGCCTCTTCCAAGAAGAGCATCACGACGGAAGACACTACCAAGATTTTATTTGAAAGATTTTGGGTACACTTTGGGATCCCACAAACCATTATTTGAGATCCAGATAGTCAATTTCTCATCACATTCTAGTCAAGCCTCTGGTCTGTTGGACACCAAGCTCACCAAGTCCACTGCCTTCCACCCCTAGATGGATGGCCAAACCAAGGTTGTCAATCGGATGATCGTGCACATCCTATGCAGTACAATTCTAAGCACCCTCGCACCTAGGATAAGATTATTCCCTATATTCAACACAAATACAACATATCCATACATATATCAACCGGCCACATCCCCTTTTAGGTGGGGTTGGGATTTCAACCATTGTGTCCCATGGATGTTTCACTACCCCTTGCGTCCACCCAGGAAGACTCGTTGCATGCTCCAACTATAGCTAACAAAGCTACTCGGTTCGTTGATTGGATCCAACACATTTTCTAATAAGTTCAGGATATTTTATAGAAGTCTCATGCCAATAACAAGAAGCACCATGATCAACACCGGGTGCCACACCAGTTTCGGGTGGGAGACAAAGTTTGGTTGCACTTGCAGAAAGAATTCCTTATAGTGCCTCATCAGAATATTTTTTCACTTCGTCATGGGACTTACACCATTACCAAGGTTGTGGGTGACAATTTTTTTGAGCTCAACCTTCCCCCCTTCCTTATCTTGCACCCAGTGTTTAATGTGGACCTCCTTTGGCCTTAGTTTCCACCATTATTTGACACCTTAGAGATAGCAGAACAATTGACACCAATAGAGGTCAACCCTTATTGCATGGAACATGAATCCACTGATAATATTGTGGAAACACAGGTCAAGGGCACTTTCCAGCAGAGGATCCAACTTTATCAAGTTGTTAAAGTAGGGTAACTACTGCACCAAGGCAAGTGGCTCACCCGGGGCCGAATTCAACAGAACTTTCCTCATATGATGGGGTCACTCAATGTAATGGAGACCATTTATTACTAAGGAGGAAGAATTGATCTAGGTGGATATTGGTGGCCACCCACCTTTTTCAACTAGCTCAAAACAGTTTTCTGGCAATTTTGGCAATTTACTATTTTTAGTAGTTTTTGACTTTTGGGATTAGTTTGAGGTCCTAAACGACGTTTTTCATGATCGGGCACCTCAATGATATCCAAAGGATTTTATTTATCCCCCTAAATGAATCTCCTCATAATTACCTTTACAACAAGCTATCATTCGCCCTAAAGAGAGATCGTATGCAAAAGTTACGACCCCGAGCAGTTAATGTACTAACTTACCCCAACGGGGCCCACGTGACTTTTGGAGCTTCATCTCCTAGGGTTAAGTTTTTGGATGTCTAGGGCTTTGGAATTCATATTTATTGTATAAATTTCTTCAGAGCCTCATTGTACTCACTTTCTCGTGAATTAGCATAGGTGTCACATCTCTTCTCAGAGATAAGCTGCCACCATTCTAGCAAGCTTGTTTTTAGTATTCATTTTACAGTTTTCAACATATTTCTTATTTGATAAAGTCAATTTTTATTGTATCTTTGTTATTGTTCATTGTGATTCTGTGTTAACATTATAAATCTATGGTTTCATTTTGTTTAGCTCATAAATTTGGATCATCGTGGCAACAAAAAAAATTCATTTGTGTTTTGCCACGATTTTTCGTCTATATAGGGACGAACAATCGTGGCAAATATAGCATTCTCATGGAAACAAAAACTTCTCATTTGTTTTTTTCCAATATTTTTTGTCTATATAGAGATGAAACATTGTGGAAAATATAGCATTCACTTGGCAACAAAAACTTTTCATTTGTGTTTTGCCATGATTTTTTGTCTATATAGGGACAAAAAATCGTGGCAAATATAGCATTCTTGTGGCAACAAAAAAATTTCATTTGTGTTTTGACACGATTTTTATTCTATATAGCGATGAATAATTGTGGAAACGATACCATTCTTATGGAAAGAAAAGAGGATGTTTGTCTCTATATAGATGAATGTTTGTAAAAAAAATAAAAAGATGGAAGAAATAAATGAATGACACGTGGTAGCCATATTTCATGGATATTTCCACTATGAGTTCTGGTTCATCGATAGAGTGACGAAAAAAGATCCATGAAAAATAAGGCCTGCTTTCATGGCAAGTTCAACGAAAAAGTGTTGCAATAGAAACAAAAAAGCATGGAAAATTTGAACACATTTAGTATTTTTACTTATTCACATACCATTGTACTTGTAAAATATGTTTTAAAGGTGTTGTCTAAATATTGTATGTTTTGGTATTTTTGTTATTTAAATTGCATTTATGAATGGATGAATGGATTCAGTGTGCTGAAAAACCTCTGAGGCACTTAGATTATACAGACTTAACCACTCAAACTTCCAAATCCAATAATTTCTTACTAGATTTTGGATAAAATCAACAAATAATATGACTAAAGGGAGTCAAAACTTGGAACATTTAAACTACTTTTTTAAACATAAAGGTAAATATTTTCGAATTATCTTCATAACCCCAACTCCCTTCACATATCGATGTCTTGGTGATATATTATTTTTAATATAAAAAAAAAATTATATGAGTAAACGAATTGCACGTTAAAACAATTTGATAAGTTAGTTTTTTATTCATTTTGTGGCTGGGAAAGATCATAGTTATAGAAAGAGTTCAAGTTCAAATTTGGAGTGAAATTATTTCAAAATATGTTTGACCTTGGACAAATATTAACACAGAGTTATAAAATTATTATTTTTATTGTTAAAAATTAATTAAACTAGTACATATAAGAATAATGAAGCTACAAAAGAAATCATGTTTCGATTTATTTACTCACGGAATTACCCTTTTTGTCTAGACTTTACAAAATAAGTTTTCTTGTTTAGACTCTGCAAAATATTTAAGATTTGCACCCCAACTATTTAGTGCCTCACACACTCGATACTCCCTTACATCATGAAACAAATAATCTTGGAGGGAAAATTCGTGAGAACTATTTGTTTTGGAAACACAGTCACTTTGTTGTAACAATCTTACATTATAAATAATGACAATGCTTGGTTATCACACTATATTGGAAAATCGGTAGATGGATTGTTTCCTAACGGCATTTATGCAATGTTCGAACAGATCATGGATCATCTACATCATTTCCAGCTGAATGCCCGTCTTTCCTCTTTCATATAATATTCTCGTAGATGAGAATGTAGTTTTTAGGGGATTAAAAGTAGCATATATATCACCAGGTATGCACTAAAGAGCTCTTAAGATTCATGCCAAGGAGTAGTGCAGCCCGACATATTTGTCTGCAATGGCGTGTAGAAAAGGCTTCAAATCCTGGACCAACAAAATTCCTTTGACATCGGTGTTGTGGGTGGTAATCCCTCCTACGGACTTAGCATTTAAGGGCTCTAATCATGCATGCAGAAAATGACCATTTCAAAGGCTTATACTCTTTCCTATTCTCCCAACACAAAACCCCAAATTCATGCAATACAAGGGTGTAAATGAGATTCGGTAAATCTAGCTTAAGTCCTTTGTTTGATGTCAATCCCTCTTCTTTAAATCGCTCTTCGATTGCAAGCCTCCTCCCAAAGCTAACCTGCATTCACACATGAACAAACAAAAAGCTATGAACATGCATTTCATATACTAATTGTTGGGTTAGTTGTGATAATATCATAAAATAAACATTCAACATGAACACATCATATGGCAGGATGGGAAGATTATTCCTTTTTGTATTAATATTCACAAGAGTAAACTTACAATATGTGGTCGACACTGCTCCTCGAAACTAGTCTTGGGGTCCTCTTCAACTGTCCTCCAACTGCTTTGCTCTATACTTCTCTTTGCACAAGAATGACTAAAAGTTGGGACAAGGGGAATGCTCAATTGGGTATAGTCTCTTTACTATGATTTTCCTCCTTTCAAATGGGACACTTACCCCTTATTTTATAGGCTAGAAGGAGCTAGGTATTTGGTCGAATGACTGGCCATGCATGGCCGAAAGGTTTAGTTAACTTGCCCAAAGCTGTGTGTTCCATCATAAACTTTCCTTTTTCCATGCTTTTGTAGGTACACATGGGTTGTATTGGGGTAGCTAGCGTGTAGACGCGTGCAGTAATGGAGTAGGGTGTGTGGGCCTTTATAAAGGGGTTTTTTGAGAAGAGTTGTTCAGTAGTGTTTTGGAAAAGAAGGAGTCTAAGATGGCCTGATGCCAAGTAAGTATGTCTGGTGAAAATTAGGGTTATAAAAGATGCCCCCTAATGTTTGAGGTCAGAAGAGAATCTGATGGCCGAAATACATTATCAATATTTATCAATGTACCAAACCGGTGAGCCCAGGGACCAGAAATTGGGAGGTGCCATCTGCAAAATAATAATTGTCTCACTGAGGCAGTCATACCCATGCTTAGGATGAAATAAAATCATGGCTACTAATCAAATACATTGTAGATCTATGTCATATAACTATATAAAGTGTAGTCGCGAGTAATACACAGCAGATCTACAACTCAAAATCAAAAGATATACATGTATAGTATCCATCTTCTAGAAGCTGATAAGGCCTGATGGCTAGAGATGAGGTCTTCAGAGCTCAAGAAACAACTTCGAAATATTCAAAACTCGGGTAGGAGTGTAATATGAGTGTACAAATTCACTACCCAGAGGTCTTCGACGACTTGTCGGTCATGGACTAGAGAATCTTGATGATTAGACTAAAGGCTTCATTGATTTTGAACAAAGACTTGATTGGACTTTTTGGATGGTCGAGCATGAGGGCAAGAGACAAAATGCAGAGGGGCTGACTCAGGCTTGGTAAAAAATTCCCTTGGAAAATAGCACGACAAATGATGAGACTCAGGCAGCATGGCATTAACATAAGTTCACGAGGTAGGAGGCAATGCAAACTCTCTATATGTTTGGAAGGATAACCAAACACAGGAGTACACAGCTCAATGTAGCGGGAACAGCTTCATAAGTTCATATTAAATCCCAGGGCTTCACGGACAAATGAAATGATTTTCTTTATCCAAGGGTGACTCATTTTGCTGCCAATACAAAGAAAATACTTTTCCCCTCCTCTTTTTGCAGTATATTTGATTTTTTTTGTCTTTTTCAATAATTTTGGAAAAATAATAAAAGAATGCTACGTTACAAAGGAGGAATGAGTGTCACAAACATACGAGTTCGAGGCGCAAGGACAAGACTGATGTTCAAAGCAAGGACACTCAGAAAAAATCCCCCTGGGGCCAAAGGTGTCAAGACGCAAAGGAAAAATGCTACAGGGCTTGCATATAAGGCATGTTTTAGATGGTTCAGTTGAGAGCAACATGGAGACAGCATTAGGAAAAAGACGCAGGTATGCAAATGCGATTAATAAGACACACAATGGTAACGCCCTTCAATGTAAGTTTAACAATCCTAGAGAAGGTAAACTTAGTGGTTTTTCATATTTAGAGAGTTTGAAAAAACGTAAAAGGAGACTCCGATGGGGTACCTTTTTCGAAGGTAGTCTAGTTGGTTCAAAAAAGGGGTAAACTAGCACCGAAAAGACGTCTATTCAAAACCATTTTAACGAGTGTGATAAAGACAAGATCACTCGGCAATTTTTTCATTTTTAAGGAGTCTGAAAAAATCTTAACTATGGACTCCATCAGGAATGTTCTTCTGCACCATTTTAATGAGTGTGAAAGAATAAGGTCACTTGACAATCTTTTCAATTTGAGGGAGTCTGAAAATAGATTAACTATGGACTTCGTGGGGGTTCCTTTTTTGTAAATTTTGTCCCTCAGGCCCAAAAAAGTGTTCAAATTATACCTGAGGGTACTCTTCTAGAGATCTGAGGCCTCTAGAGTATACCTTTGTTCGTACAGTTGACCATCCAGACCGAAAAAGGGGTAAACTACCGCCAGATAGATGTGACTTCAAATTTCAGTTTAATGAGAGTGAAAGGCCACAAGATCGCTTGGCAATCTTTTCATGTTTAGAGGGTCTGAAAAGGGATTAAAAGAAGACCCGTGGGGGCTACAACTCATGTATGAAACTGGTTCAAATAGAGCCCACTACTAGGCTCAGACCAAGAGTCTCTTCGATATTCAACTTGGGAAGTCTCCCAAAAGGGAAGAAAACACAAACCATGGTGTAAGTCCTCTCGCGATATAAAAATCATAGGCATGGCTTCAAGGATAGCCTCATCTGAAGGTAATTCAAAATCAGAGAAATCACACAATCCAGGGTCGAAGGTCCCAAAGGGTGAAGTAAACTAACCATACTCCATATGACGATGGAGGTTCTGGCCAGGACTGGCAAAGTCTATCAGCAATGAGTCACAAGCACGAGGGTTTGAGGATCTACAAACAACAAGATCAGACTCAGAAGGATATTCAAGCCCACTTGGATCAAGAGGGGGAAGAAAGGGCTCCCATGCCCCCATTGGATAGACCAATGGATCGATTGTTGATTCCAAGTCTTGAGAAGGAAAACATGATTGCACAGGTTCCTGTTCAAAAACAATTGAACACTGAGGATAAGACGCCACATAATTAACCCGTGGCGGGGTAGAGTCTACCCGAACACTAGAAACATATAAAGGGGTAGTCTGAACTAACATCGAATTAGGGTGGTGATTATCAGATGCCATCTAGTCGATAGTGACAATGCTTCCATCATGAGGGAAATGCATCATCCGGAAGAGTGTAGACACCAGAACATTCATAGAATATACATAATCACGCTCGAGAAGCATATTTAAATCTAACGGGCCTTGCACCACTATAATGTCAACAAGGACAGTCTTCCCACCTAACGAGATAGGTACCTAAGGAAGAACCCCCAAATATTCACTAAGACGTCTGTAAAAACCCAATAGTTCATGCGAAGAAGACACAAGCTCAGGAGATCCCAAGACTTTCCAAACTGAGGAGGATAAAATACTTGCAGAGGCTCCTTCATCCACAATACATCGGTAAATGTTTGTTGAATTAAATTCAACCCTTATTTGAAAGGGTGTGGATGAAGGAAGACGAGTCTCAACAAGTTCATTCCAATCAAAGGAAACCATCCTAGGGCTTGGAGGGGGTGTTCTTAGAATGAGAGGAATTCCCCCTTGTTCTGAAAATACTGAACTGAAATGCTAAAAACATAGTCGATAGACACATCACTCCCCAAAATAAGAGTGGGATCATCCGATGACTGCATCGGCATGACCACTTTTGCAACTAATGGCTTAATAGGCTATGGGACTACATGGCCTAAAGGCACCTTACCCCCCAAAAGAAGAGTGGGATCAGTCGATGACTGTGTCGACATGACCACACTCTCAACCAATGGTTGAATAGGCTGAGAGACTACATGTTCTAAAGGCACCTCACCCCCCAAAAGAAGAGTGGGATTAGTCAATGACTGCATCGGCATGACCACTTTCTCAACCAATGGTTGAATAGGCTACGAGGAAACCTCAGAAGACTTAGAATTAGAAGATCTTGTAGACAGGGACCACAACCTTTGTACCTCTGGTATGTCAGGGAACAAATGAGTAAGGTGATATCCCTTGCAAATATTACAAGGTAACTTAGTCTTAGGTCCTATCCGTCTAGGTTTCTCAACAGAATCAATGCCCCCAGCATGACTGACAGTGGTTGGTTGCACATCTCCAACATGACTTATAGAGGCTGGTGATGGGTCGATAACTTGACTTTCAGTTGCTACAGACCTATTACCAGTATGACTAGCAGTGACTAGACTCTTTCCCCCAGCATGAATTGCAGAGGGTGGGTGATTGCCCCCAGCATAACTTGCAAAGGCTGGGTGCTGGTATTCAACGTGACTTGTAGAGGTTGTCTACCTATCTCCAACATGATTCGTAGAGGTTGGTGATTTATTCTTCCTATTCTTCCTCTTTCTATTTCGTTTATACTTCCAGTTACTAGTAACTGTACTTTCACCTGAGGTGGGAGGAGGAGGAGAAGAATTTTCTGATGAAGAAATATCAATAGGGTGCCCATGACTTAAGGTTCTTAACTGAGAAGCATCAAGAGCATTTGGGACGTTTGGAATGGTACCCAACCAAACTGGTAGTCCCACATTCAACCCAAGAATGTACAAAGTGGCCATCAAAGGGACACCAATGTTTCTGAAGAAAGGAAAAGCACAAGAATCCCCTTGCGAAGGGGTTCCTTGGTTGGTATCGTCAAAAAATTTATCCATGAAGATCTTATGCATAGGTTCTTCCCTTGCAGGATTGTTCAAATCTGTAAAAGTCTCACGCTGACTTTAACGAACCAGTGGTATCAAAACAATGCCTATAAAGAGGTGGCTCCACGTTTCTAAGCGACAGACCAAAAAGTCCTCATGACCAGTGGAGTGGGAAATATACCACCCTAGGTCAGAGACCCAAAGCCACAACTGACTAACTCACTATGGAAAACTAGGGAGCACAGAGCACACACTAAAAGTTCCTAAAGGTAAATCAAGAAAACAACTAACTAGTTGGAAGAACAGTTACACCAACCAACACTAGAGCAACTTACCGGTGCAAGTGCAACTCGAATACGGAAGCACCCTTCAGGTATACTCTACAAAGAGTGGCCTGATGTCTGCCCTAGGTACTACGTTATACCCCCGTGGTCACCTATGTAAGCCCCTAAAATAAAGGCAACTAGGTTGCCAACTCGTGAACAATCACCAGGCAAGTACAGTTGATAGTCGGGTGGACTGCAATGAGCAGGGTATCAAGCTCAAAACCTATCAAGGGTATCGAGAGCAAGTGTTCCAAAAGATGACTGAGGAACTCGAATGGATTCGAGACCCACGAAGCTCTGTGGAAAATGTGATCAACAGAATCCCAAGACAAGTCCTCTATATGCGTTCCCCACTACGCTTGGTCCCGCTTTGGAGGGGTTATCTCTGCTACCTTTCCACACACGACCTTGTGTTTATCCCCTGTGTTAGAGGGGGGTCCCAGATGATTTCCACATTATTGGAATTCTACACTCCTTAGCAAAGACTCGTATGTTTGTTTTATAGCCTTGAAGAGTTTCCTCTCCAACCTAAATCAAGGCTCTAGCCTAATCTAGTTGATGGACCCTACAAACATAAAGTCTAATAAATTTTCATTAGCATTCTTTTTACTGGCTTGATTTACTCAAAAATGGTATGGTAGTGCAACTAATTTTGTTAAGGCTCTACTGGAAAAAATGATGAAATTTATATGAACACTAGCAAAGAATGATTATATTTCTTATTTTTTTTCTTTTTGAAATGCTTTTAAAATTAGAAGAAAACACAACGTTATGCTAATTTCTTTCTCTTTTTCAAATAACAATGCAAAGAAAATGCCAGGAAAGAAAGAGATCTAACAAACTAAGTTTTTTTTTATATTTTCTTCCAATCAAAGAAGAAATAACAAAATATTCTAAAAGAAACTAATGAATATTCTAAAATGTTCAAAATGCAACTCATTTTTCTTCAAATTTCAAGCTAAAAATAAGTTTTAAAAGCTAAGAAACAGAAGAAATATTTTAATGAAAAAGCAAGCTATGCTGGAGTCCAACCTAGGCTAAAACTGCTATGACAGGGACCACATTCAGACAAGAAAGACCCTAGGAAGTAAAAACTTGACAGGGAGGACGATGACTGCCTCCAAAAACATTTCTGGACAGGTACACGACTGTCTCTTCAACAACTAGTGTACATATGTGGGTTGTAGAAGGGAAGGGCACAGAAGGGAAGGGCGCATGTGCATGTGGGAAGGCCCACTGCAAGCTATGTGTGCCTCTAAAATCCTTCAAAAAAAAGAAAATAAATAGTTAAGCTTCATCAAAGGATACTTGTATTGAAAACCAGAACCCCTTAGAGTTGCAAACAATTACTTTGACAAAGAAGAGGCAAGAAAAATTTAGCAAAACAAAGCTAACCTGAGGTCTTACCTAACTACCAACTACACACAAAGACCAGGAAAGGATCCAGAAGACCCTTGAGAAGGATCACTTCTGACAAGGGAGAGGATGACTGCCTCTTCTTGAGAAGGATTTTCTGGATTTTCAGACACGCAACTAACACTTCAGCAGCATGCATACATACGCGGGATGACTAAAGGTAGGGCATGTGCACACGCGGGTTTCCCTTCTACAGGGCAGGTATGACTCTAAGTTTTTCAAAACTAGAAAAAGAAACAGTCTAGTAAGCAAGGCAGGGAGTACTCGTATTCAGAACCAGAATCCCTGAACACTCAGACTTCTTGCAGAAACTCAAAAAAGGCAGTAAAACCAATTTCAAAATACCCAATAAAAAATCCCCAAAGAACCCTAGAGAATTCGTAGTACAGTCACCAATTCTGTTGTGGGTGGGAATCCCTCCTACAGACTTAGCATTTAAGGGCTCTAATCATGCATGCAGAAAATGACCATTTCAAAGGCTTCTACTCTTTCATATTCTCGCAACACAAAACCCCACATTCATGCAATACAAAGGTGTAAATGAGATTCGGTAACTCTACCTTAAGTCCTTCGTTTGATGTCGATCCATTTTCTTTCACTTGCTCTTCAATTGCAAGCCTCCTCCCAAAGCTAACCTGCATTCACACATGAACAAACAAAAAGCTGCAAACATGCATTTCATATACTAATTATTGGGTTAGTTGTGATAATATCATAAAATAAACATTCAACGTGAACACATGATATGGCAGGATGGGAAAAATATTCCTTTTTGTATTAATCTTCACAAGAGTAAACTTACAATATGTGGTCAGCACCGCTCCTCGAAACTGGTCCTGGGATCCTCTTCAACTGTCCTCCAACTGCTTTTCTCTATACTTCTCTTTGCACAAGGATGGCTAAAGGTTGGGACAAGGGGAATGCTCAATTGGGTATAGTCTCTTTACTATGATTTTCCTCCTTTCAAATGGGACCCTTACCCCTTCTTTTATAGGCTAGAAGGAGCTAGGTATTTGGTCGAATGACCAGCCATGCATGGACGAAAGGTTTAGTTAACTTGCCCAAAGTTGTGTGTTCCATCAACAACTTTCCTTTTTCTGTGCTTTTGTAGGTACACACGGGTTGTATTGGGGCAGCTAGCGTGTACACACGTGTAGTAATGGAGCAGGGCATGTGGGCCTTTATAAAGGGGGTTTTTGAGAAGAGTTGTTCAGTAGTGTTTTGGCAAAGAAGGAGTTTGAGATGGCCTAATGTCAAATAAGTATGTCTGGTGCAAATTAGGGTTATAAAAGTTGGACGAAATGCATAATGTGCTTTAAACACATTGAAGAGTTTTATTATGTTTGAAGAGTTCAATTATGTTTTTTTCCAATAGGCAGTAAAGTTGTAAGACCTTCAATGTTCAAGTAGGGTGTGAGATATCATGACGATAAGTGCGGAGAGGTCGTCAATCAACGATCTGGCTAAGAGCGTACTCGGTTTGGTGCGATGGAGGGAGCATCAGACATACTTGTGAAGATGCACAGTGAGTGAGTCAGAGAGACGATGTGTTGGACATGCTTGGCAAGTTTCATAGTGAGTCCCTATATTTGGTAGCGTTGGTGGTGATCTCTTGAGTGTAGCCTCAAGAAGGGATGGTGTACTAGAAGGTAGACTAGGAGGACCAAGGAGGATGAGTGACCAACCTGCAAGACATTATGTTATGCATCTCGACTGAGGATGGTGTGAGTTGGAAATATGGTAGATTGTGTATCGCCCATGTCAGGGCGATAACAGTGATACAAGTATCGAAGGTATGTGAATGTATTAACGAGAAATAACATGATCTTCGGTGACTATCATGGGTCATCCTAGATGGATGATAGCATGATTGCATGTTGGGAAGTCGGTTGTCTAAGTATTCTTGGCTTAGAGGAGGCGGGTGTAGATGTCGATGGTTGGGTGGTGATGGTGCAATATCGCCTATGGTGAAGCAAGCATTCAAACTTATGTGGGGTTAAATATGTATGAATTAGGTTCACCAGGCATGATGGTGAAGCATATTCTAGATGATACAAGCAATTTGTTAGTGAAGCCCAACACATGAGGTCATGCCAGTGTCACTTGATGATTAGATTCATTGGATAGTATGGGATGCTCAAGGGAAACAAGTCTAGCCTAGTGAAAAATGGTATTAGAGTGATGTTTGAATGGACTTGTGGAAGTCTCTCTTCATCACCACCAATACTCGTTTCATCGGTTAATACGATGGGGCCATGTTGAAGAGGACATAAAGGATTTCAGGTTGGGGAGAATGTAAGGCCTCTAATGCTCAGGCAGGGTACACACTATCATGATGGGCGCAGAGATGTGATAGGTCAACAAGTTGCCTAATAGTGCACTTGGTTTTTTGCGATGGATCACGTTTCATACATACTTGTCAAGACGCATAGTGAGTCCAAGAGAGGACACATCAAGCATGCTTGGAAGTTTTCATGGAAAGTCCCCATATTTGGTAGCCTTGGTGGCTGATTCGTGGGTGTAGCCATGAGATGGTCAGGATGGTGTACTAGCTCATACGCTAGGAGGACATCTTATTGAGTAGGATGGACGAAGAATTAGCAAGATGATATGTTAGGATTTTCGACAGAGGATTGTTTGACTTGCTAATGCAATAGAATGTGTATCACCCATGGCAAGGTGACAATAGCGATACCAACATCGAAGGTATGGGAATTCCATAGTGAGATCAAACAAGTCAGCCTAGATAGATGATAGCATGATTGCACATTAGGCAATCAATTGTCTGAGTACACTTGGCTTGGGGGAGGTGCATGCTTGGGTGGCAATGGTGTAACATGGATTATGGTGAAGAAAAACATTCAAACTTTCCCATAGTTAAAGATGTTTGGCTTCAATTTACCAAAACATGATGGTGAGGTGTATTCCGGATGATACAAATGGATTGTTGGTTAGCACCTGAGGTCATGTCTTTTTCGTTGCACTACTAGACTCCTTGAGTGATATGTTACTCTCTATTATCACTCCAAGAGTCACCCCCGACTGCAAATGGGAGTAAGCTTGGTAAAATACAAATTGATTTAACCTAGGTTTAAAATCAAGGATCAGAAAGACTTGAAAGAAAGGAGAAGACAACAGATATCACTGCAGATTAGTGATGGACCATTGGGCAATGGAGTCATAAACATTCTTCTCATTGAAGGCATTTAAACTGCCTATGAGACAAAATATTTGTGGAATGATGAAGAGAAGAATAAGAGAATTAACATAAAGACGAATATTTGCTAAGAAAATATATTCTATGCAAAGAGAATTTAGATTTGTTTGAACAGTAAACAATGATAAATAGGCAAGTTTATAGTATATCTTCTACTGCATCAAGAATCTATCAGTCAAAGGCAACTTTTAATCCTTAAAATCAACAATACATTCAAACAAGATGAACATAGAATAGAGAACATAGAAGACAAATATGATGAAACAACTCATATGAATGTTCAATAACATACAATTTACAGCCACATCCCCCTCCTACTCACAAACTGAAATATACAGTCATTTTATTTCTCAAACCCCCTCGAGTCTTGGGCCGAACCCATTTTACATCAAAAAAATTAGAATATATAGTTTCCAGGAGGTCGAAATCCTTTAGATAGCTTATGTTACAAAAATTAATATTTTCCCAAAATAGAAAAAACTACATCATGACTTGTCCCCTAAAATTTGGGAAGTTACAACAAAAACCCCAAAAAATAGGACATAATTGAGTTATCTTAATAACCTTATATAAACTGATATGAAAGTGATTCCAGCAGCTTGATAACGTGTCACAACTGAAAGGTCGTTCTGAGAGTCTTCCACATTCTTGTTTTCTCTGTGAGGGACTGGTCGCAGTCTGCTAGCATTTTGCTTCACCTCATGACTTTCCTTTGATGATTTGGCTTAATGCCCAGTTTTTGTTGCCACGCGCTACTCTCGAATTGGACCCTAGACCTGATATAAGCACATGATTGTGGAAGTTGTCAAGGGTAGTTTGGATCCACACCACTCTGACTCTCGCAATCCACCACCAACTACCATGTACCTCTCTAGCTATACCATGGTTTCAATTGCGGGACTGCTCAAGGATGTAAACGTTCGAGCATGTTTTGTCTCCGCAATGAAATGTGGTCCTCGATCTTGTTGCAATATGTGATCTGGGTAACCCTGCTATTTTAGTGCCCCTACTAAAGTTTATCCGTCGGCCAACTCCAAAATCCTTTTAACCATGTTTAGAGATGGCACCAATTTCTTAGAGCTCGAGAGCTTTTGAACGCGAAGCATGAATATCTCACGAAGTGACTTTCTCTCAGAGTGATGTGGCAGTCTCTCGTCACTTCGACACTTCAGAGTTCTGGAGATTTTGAATGAAAAGTGTATATAACTCCTGGAGTGTCGAAATCGTGAAGTGATTAGCGTGTTCTTATCACTAATTAAACCAGGATTAAGCCATTTTTATCATCTAAATAGTTTGGGACTGTGGGGCTCCGACTTTCGGAGAACTATGCTTTCTCTGAATGGAAAACTCCCGGAGTGACAATGTTGCGAAGTGACGTGGTGTCATGATGTCATATGATGTCATGTATGTTGATGTGTCATTTAAAATGAGTAGATGATGAGACTCAAATGACTAGAAATGTGTGCTACATGTCAGGGCTAGATGGAAGCCATGTGTATCCACAAATGAGCACCACAAGTCCTAATGGATGAGTGTCACGTGCTTCGGTACTTCAGCACTCTGGAGCTTCGGAGAAATGGGTTTTCTCTACATCGAAATCTCCCAGAGTATTACGAGTCCGAAGTGACGTGTCTCAGAAGGAGAGTGACACGTGTCAGATGAAGTCATGCAGATGATGTGCCCGAAGTTGATTTAAAAGAATGCCACATGTCACAACAAATGAATGCCATGTGCCAGTGCCATATGGATGTCACGTGTCTTTGACGGATGAGAGCCACACATTTGAATTGATGAGTGTCAAGTGTCTTCGACATTTCAGGGTGCGGGAATTTCTGCATGTAGAGTTCTATAAATCCCAGAGTAGTACGAGCCTAGAGTAATGTGGTGGCCTGAAATGAATTCCATGTGTCCTCGACGGATAAGTGTCGTGGGCTTCGGCACTTCGGGGATTTTGTTTGGTCATTAAGCCTTGCGCGACTTTGAAACTCCGAATGCACGAGAGCCATTATTCTGAACTACACATTGGATCTCCACCGTTGAAAATTGACTATGTTTGTTTGCTTGTATTTCAAGCGTGAAAGAGAAATTTTTGACCCATACAATCTTATGTGTTAACATCTGGCTCCACAGGCGATGGAATGATCCCTGTGAGCTGCCAAGAACATGTAGTTCTAGTTTTCTTATCCATTGGGCTATGGAGTCATCTGTGTAACCAACCTCTAAACACTGCCAACAGCTGCCATTTATTCAAGAAAACTAAAAGACCCGCTATAGACTAAAGAAATCAAGGCTTGGGAAGCGAGCTTATAACCTATTTCAAACTTGAAGGAAAGAAAATGCTTGTTGAAGCGAGCTTGTTTCCTACACTACCCTACCTCTAACCAAATATGCAATTCGGTCAAGTAAAAGAAGATTTCCATAGTAGCCATTCAAGTAATTTCAAGACTGAGATGATCTTGTCTCTATCACTGATCAATAGATAAAAACATAAATATAATAATAATGATAGAGAATCCTTTGGAAAACCATACTCACCCGTGAATGTTGGTGACATGAAATCTAAAATTTTCAGAAAATCTGAAAAACTTGACTCCAACAAGGCTGCAAATGAATCTTTGAAACCAAGATCAGAAACATGTTGTTCCACAGGAAAAAACTGCTCATCCATGAATGCCTCTTTTCTTGAAAACTGATAACCTTCTAGTTCCCTTGTAATCAGATCTTGACCATCAGTAGGAACAACTCCCTCTTCAGAATAATGATCACAAGATAATGATGAAGTAGGGTTTAAAACATATTGATTATGAGAAGGTAGAAACATATAATTATCTATGCAATCATCAGTTATAATATGCTCAGTGTGTTTTGAAAATTGATCATAAGCTTGGCATGCATCCATGTCCATATCAAAGTCTGAGAATACTAAAGAATCTTTCTCCAAATGTAAAACATACTTACAACTTTGTTGTTGTTCCAGATCTAATTCATACTCATTGTCTTTTTGTTGCAAATCTAAAATATTTTGACAGTCCTCTTGCTCTTCATCTTGTTCATGTAGATTTTTAAAATGTACTCGATCTCAAATCTTTTTGCTAGCACGGATGTTCTCCTCAACTTCTTCAACATCTTCAAATAATCATTTTAAGGATGAATGTTTATTTTCTCTCAAGAGAAGGACAAGCTCTGAATGTTGAGCCATTACATAGTACACCATGGCAGTAGTCTCGAAAGGTCGGATTTCCACTGGCATACTATCATAAACATTGTAAAACCTCATGTTGAAGACAACCAAGGCTTCCTCTTCCCCTCTCCTCAAAGCATTAAAATCAGCTAAGTATTGATCAAGGGACTTGTTCTCACCCCATCACTTTAAAAATGCATTGCATAGCTTGATCCAAGAACCAATGGAATCGGCTTCCAAACCTTTAAACCACACATCAACATCTCCAAACAAAGATTTGGAGAACAAACTCATTGTAACATCATCATGAACTATCTCAAACTGATCAACAAAGTTCTCAAACACCTCCAAATGCCTATCAGTTGTAACATGATCTTCTCCAGAGAACCGAGGAAGATACTCAAGGAAATCAAGAGGATAAGGATGAAGGTGATATGGCAGCCTTAAAGGTTTAAACATCTTGTCTTTGATTCTAGTTGGAAAACTAGTGGGCTCGATATGAGATTTAACAAGCTGATGGCAAGGTTCAGCAGTAGCAACAGAAGGTGATGAGATTTGAGAAGGCTTTGAATCAGTTTCAACCTGCTCAAGGTTACAAAGGTGATCAAATTCAGGAGGAATTTCAATTCAAAGTTCATCCTTATGAATAGGCTGAGGTGAAGATACAAGATCAACATCTACAACATAGGAAGAGGACAAGTCTTCTTCTTCCAAGGATGGATATATAAAGGAAGGCTTATGATCATTCGAATAGACAAAGAAGAGGATAATCCTCTTGATATGTAAAGGAAAAGAGAGAAATGAGATGATAAAGAAAAACAAGATTTCATGCAGGAAGCTCATAAGTTGATACTTGGTCATCGCCTTTCGTATGGTCATATTTCTATCAACATGATCCTTCCCAGTGGAGTCTTTGATGTGGAATCCCTAGGTAGATAATTACAGTCAATTTTTGTTTCCTTCTCTTGTCTACCATCAAGAGTTGGTTCTATGTCGTTCCGCTAGGGGAGCTAGCTTCACACTTTGTTCCCCGGCAACAGCGCCATTTATGTTATCACTCCAAGAGTCACCCCAAACTGCAAATGTGAGTAAGCTTGGTAACATACAAATTGATTTAACTTATGTTTAAAATTGAGGATTAGAAAGACTTGAAAGAAAGGAAAAGACAACATATATCATTGCAGATCAGTGATGGACCATTGGGCAATGGAGTCATGAACATTGTTCTCATTGAAGGCATTTAAGATGCCTATGAGACAAAAGATTTGTGTAATGATGAAGAGAAGAATAAGAGAATTAACATAAAGATGAATATTCGCTAAGCAAATATCCTCTCTGCAAAGAGAATTTAGATGTGTCTAAACAATAAACAATGATAAATAGGCAAGTTTACAGTAGATCTTCTATTGCATCAAGAATCTATCAATCAAAGGTAAATTTTAATCCTTAAAATCAACAATACATTCAAACAAGATGAAGAATAGAACAAAGAACATAGAAGACAAATCTGATGAAACAACTCATATGAATCTTCAATAACATACAATTTACAGTCACATGCCCCTCTAGCTCGCAAACTGAAATATACAGTCATTCCATTTCTCAAACCCCATTGGGTATTGGGCCGAACCCATTTTATATGAAAAACATTAGAATATATAGTTTCCAGGAGGTCAAACTCCTTTAGATAGGTTCTGTTACAAAAATTATTTTTTTCCCCAAAATAGAAACAACTGCATGATGACTCATCCCCTAAAATTTGGGAAGTTACAACAAAAACTAGGACATACTTGAGTTATCTTAATAACCTTATCTAAACCGATATGAAAGTGATTCCAACAACTTGATAATGTGTCACGGGTGAAAGGTCGTTATGGGAGTCTTCTACATTCTTGTTTTCACTGTGAGGGATTGGTCGGGGTCTACTAGCATTTTGCTTCTCCTCATAACTTTCCTTTGATAATTTGGATTAATGCCCAGTTTTTGTTGCCACACGTTGCTCGTAGATTTGACCCTAGATGTGATATAAGCACGTGATTGCGAAAGTTGTCAAGGGGGGTTTGGATCCACACCGCTCTGACTCCCGCAATCCACCACCAATTGCCACGTACCTCTCTAGTTATACCATGGTTTCGATTGCGGGACCGCTCTAGGATGTAAACGTTCGAGCATGTTCCATCTCCACAATGAAATGCAGTTGCTGATCTTGTTGCAATCTCTGATCTGGGTAACCCTGCTATTTTAGCACCCCTGCTAAAGTTTATCTGTCTGCCAACTCTAGAATCATTTTAACCATGTTTAGAGATGGTGCCACTTTCTTAGAGCTCGGGAACTTTTGAATGTGGAGCATGAATATCTCGCGAAGTGACTTTCTCCCGGAGTGACGTGGCAGTCTCTCGTCACTTCGGCACTTCGGAGTTTGAGAGATTTTGAATGAAAAATGTATATAACTCTCGGAGTGTCGAACTCGCAAAGTTATTAGCATGTACTTATCATTAATTAAACTTGGATTAAGCCGTTTTATCATCTAAATATTTTGGGACTGCAGGGCTCCGAATTTCGAAGAACTGTGCTTGCTCTGAATGGAAAACTCCCAGAGTGACAATGTTGTGAAGTAATGTGGTGGCCTGATATCATATGATGTCACGACTGCTGATGTGTCACATAAGGCGAGTGACATGTGTCACTCAAAATGAGTGGAGGATAGGACCCAAATGACCATAAATGAGTGCCACATGTCAGGGCCAGATGGAAGCCACATGTCTCCATAAATGAGCGCCACAAGTCCTAGCGGATGAGTGTCGCGTGCTTCGGTACTTCGACACTCTGGAGCTTCAAAGAACTAGGTTTGCTCTGCATCTAAATCTCTCGGAGTAGTATGGGTCCGAAGTGACGTGTCTCAGAAGTAGAGTGATATGTTTCAGATGAAATCAAGTAGATGATGTGCCCCAAGGTGATTGAAAAGAATGCCACATGTCACAATAGATGAATGCATGTGTCAGCACCAGATGGATGTCATGTGTCTCCGACGGATGAATGCCACGCGTCTGAACTGATGAGTGACAAATGTCTTCGACATTTCGGGGTGCGGGAATTTCTGCATGCAGAGTTTGTATAACTCCCAAAGTAGTACGGGCCCAGAGTGATGTGGTTACCTGAAACGAATCTCATGTGTCATCAATGGATAAGTGCCACGTGCTTCGGCACTTCGGAGCTTCTGTATGGTCATTAAACCTTATGCAACTTTGAAACTCCGAATGCACTAGAGTCGCTATTCTGAACTGCAAATTGAATCTCCATTGTTGAAAATTGACTTTGACTTTGTCTCTTTGCTTGTGTTTCAAGGCCAAAAGTGAATTTTTTGACCCATCCAATCTTATGTGTTAACACTCTCAAGGGAGACAAGTCTAGCCCAGTGATATATCGGAACCCTATACGACTTTAATTACTATTGGCGTCTGGCTACACTTTGGCCGACAGCCACTGGCGATGCCCATTGTTCGACTTCCATCACATCGACCTGCGTCACGGGTCTTGTCAGAAACATACGAAAATCGATACGACTTATCCGATCTTCAAGCATTTGTCAAGCTCGGTCATGCCCAATGTCGATTATAATACGAAGTCGACCTCACAGCAAAACGTTAATCAAAATCTCTTGGTTACTTTCAGAACTTCTAATCTCGTTTCAACTAGTGCAAGACCGTAAAAAAAACGTACAGAGAAACACGTACGCCGGGCGTATATTCATCGAATATATCCTACTGATGGATACAATCCCATAGTCGATCGGCGGGCTAACACGATACAGAATAGATTTGGAATGCAGAAAATCCTTTTTTCAGAGGATCTGCCTCTTCTTTATCTATACCATAAAGAAGCCGGGCGTTAGACTATCTGTGTTGGGGGCTATTTATTTATTCCGCAGAGGAGGACAGCGAGTCCGGACAATATTCGACCCACACAGAATTGAAAGTTCCAACTGACCGACCCGCTATTTTTTGTTTTTAAGTAAATACGTTATGCGGTTTTTCCTTAGGGATGGAGTACCATCCATGGGTCGTGCTGTCTCGGACTCTTGGCATGTGAATATCACGTAAAAGTATACGAAGGGTACAAAGACGGTAATTGGAAATGCACACGGTTTTGTTTTTTTCCAGGAGGTTTTTAAGATGGTGACCATATCTCACATGTGAACAACTTTCGATAAATTTTT
The DNA here is from genome assembly GCA_009831015.1 of Picea engelmannii. Lineage (NCBI taxonomy): Eukaryota > Viridiplantae > Streptophyta > Pinopsida > Pinales > Pinaceae > Picea > Picea engelmannii. Next base: position 2,045,567 of record ML778098.1, on the reverse strand, counting down.
CATTTTGTTTACACTTTTCTGAAAAACAGGGTGTGATGTTGATGATCTCATTGGGTGAATGGAGATGGCGAATCATAGTTGAGGAAATATTTTAGGAGACTTTTTGTGCAGTTGTCCTTTATTTCTATTCTTTACATGTAGAGGCCTCCTCACCCGGAAGGTGTTCTCAATGACACGTGCTCTCATCAAAATGAGATGTTTCCCGGAGACTTGGAACGCTTATGAGCCATGTTTATATGTTTTCGGATGTGCTTGGTCCTAGAGAGTATTCATTACTTTTCGAATTTGTTAACATGTGTGGCAAGATAAAACCTTCTATTTGTTTATTTGGGTTTAATTCGTATAGAGTGAGTCGGTTGTGTTAGGGATGTTTTGGCTCTTGTTAAGTCATAAGTTATTAATATATTTGACAATTCTTGTAAAGTGATATTTATGTTTTTTGTGATAGGGATGTCTTAGTTATTAATATATTTGGCTTGCGAGTTCTTGGATATACTCTTGGGTTAATAATCCAGGTGGATATCGTTGGCCACCCACTTTTTCCAACTGATTCAAAAAAAAATTCTGACAATTTTGACAATTTACTATGCTTAGCAGTTTTTAACTTCTCGGTCCATTTTGAAGGCCTAAATGAAAGTTTTTCAGGATCGAGCTTCTCAATGACAGCCAAAGACTCTGATTGAGCCCCCAAAATGAATCTCATCGACGATACATTTCCAACGAGCTATTGTGCACCCCAAACAAAGATCGTATGCCAAAGTTACGACCCTGAGAAGTTGATACACCAAACTACCCAAAAGGGGGTCCACAAAACTATTGGTTTTTCATCTTCCGGAGTTAGAGTTTTGGATTTTATTTATGACAAAAATTCATTTGGAGCCTCATTGTAAAATCATCTTCTTGCGAATACGAGTAGCAGACACATCTTTTCTCAGAGATAAGCTACCACCAGTCTAGCGAGTTTTTCACTCTATATTTTTACAGTCTTTGTACATTTTCGTTCATTAATAGAAAATTATGTATTATTGTATCTCTGTGTTTATGGTTGCATCTCTGATACATTTATGTTATATTATTGGATATCCGAGATATCTCTGTACATTTCTTTATTATATCTCCCCTCTCATTTCGTGCCGAAAATAATCTGGATTAGTAGTATCAGAGAAGGCTGCTCTTGATTGTTTTGCAATGCATGTCCCCAAAGAGGTCTGGGTATAGCAAGTTGGGTCTCGCACTTGTCTCTATTGAAGACAATCTCTCTCGCATGCCCAAGAAACCCCCCATGGCGGAAGAAAAGAAAAACGACAGAGCAAATGATTTTATTAATCTGTTACTTGAGCAAGCTCTCACGCGACAGAGAGACGAAATGATGGAGAATTTTGCCCACATCCTTCAACGACTGCCAATAACAACAGGCGTGTCTTCATCAAGCGGCCAGTTTGGAGGCACCTCGCCTTTCAAGATACAATTTAATTTTGATATTCCCATATTTGAAGGATAGATAGATGCAAATGCCTTAGAAAAATGGTTAAATTTGCTAGAAGGCTATTTCTCTGTTCATAATTTATCCAACAGGGAAAAGATCACCTTCGCACTCCTTAATAATTTCCTCCATGTCAAACATTGGTGGGAAACTTACTTGGAGCAAAGTTCCACAGAGGAGTCTGGAATATATGGGGTCCATTCCACTTGGGAATTTTTTGTGGATGCACTATACGAACAATATTATCATGTCACCCGGATGGGGTGATGGAGCCAGACACCTGGGGCATAGAGGAGGCAAGGGGAGGCCAGCAGTGCATGGAGCCATGTGCTTGGCTCGTGCCCACTGCGGCCATTACCCCCATGAATTAAATTGAATTAAACGTCGATGGGAGGGGCATTAAACCGAGCTCCCTCGACCACCTTTACGCAGAGTGCAATGTCGCGTTTCATTTGTGTTTTCGCCCGGCAGTTTGGGTTTGGTTATGCTAGTTTGTTCATTGTGCTTCTTCCCCTCTGGCCGCTCCCCGCCCTCAACCTCATCTCTGCAGACCTCCCACATCCGTCGGGCCTCACCATGCCGCAACAGAGATTCTGACCACGCAGGGGCTCTCCCTGGCATCCTCGGAGGCCCCGCACGTCTTCTTCACCCTCTGGTTCATCTCCCACCTCAGCTTCGTCACTCCGACCCCCTGCTCCCCCAGCCTTTGACTGCCTGGCCATCATTGACACCACCCTCAATCCTTCTTGGCAATATCCTTCTTGGCTTGGACCCTCCTCCTTCAGGCACCCCTCTCCTCCTCCTGCGCCGAATGTAGCCTCAGCGGATTCACCCTTTGGAAGGACTGGCCACGGTCGACCCAGCAACAAAAAGATGTCGCAATCCTCCAACCTGTCGCACGAAAACCTCACTGTGTTGCATGATTTAGTCTTTGAACTCCGGGAAGGAGTGGACGACCTTCAGTTCCATGTTCAGCAGATGGAAGGGAGGTTTTCAGTACTTCTTCAGCTACTTTCAAACCACCACGAAGCCTCCCCCGTGGAATCCAACGACACACCTCTCACTGCAAGTGATCACGAGAGCAGCCATCAGCAGGAAGCCGCAGAGGGGAACCAACAGCCTGACTGGAAGGAGTTCGAGCCAACTCTCATGGACACTGTCGAGCAGAAGCAAACACCGGCAAGCAAAGAAGAAGAAGTCAAGGGCGTGGTTCAGCTAGAAGTCAGGGAGATGATAGGCATCAGTTTGTAGGCGCACACCCCGATGGTAGGTGCTAAGACGGCTGCTCACGAGGACATGTGCACCGAGGCCACGGACATGCAGTGGGCGACCAGCGGGACACCCATCATCGAGGAGCCCTGGTCAGGCCTTCTGCAAGAGTATGTGTCGGATTACACACCACTTGTATGACCCCTCTACGGGGATGTTTCTTGTTTCCTGCTTTTACTTTTACTCTAGTGACCTTCATGGTAGCTAAATTGTTCGTTTATGCTAGGACTGATAGAGACTCTGATACTCGAATTGCCCGGTTGGCTGAACTGGTTTCTCCTTCTGGAGCAGTTCAGTAATTACAATCGGTTGGCTTTAGTTTTTGTACTCTTGGTTTGGTTCCTAGAAGGTTTTTATATATAAAATACTTACTTCCAAAAAAAAAATATTATCATGTTGAAAACTATGAGGACTAGTACATGAGATGGACCACACTGCAGAAAGAGAGGGGCCATGAAGTTACGTAGTTCACCAATACCTTCCATACCTTGTGCACCAAGATAGGTATCAAAGACTCTAAATGAAATTTGGTTCTGAAATACCATGGGGATCTACACAAATACATCCAAACTGAAATGAATTTTATTGACAACTCATCACTCGGTCTTGCTTATCGATATGTTGTTAAAATCAAGAAGAAATTTAAGCACCAGAACAAACGGGAGTTTGGGTTTACAAATCTGCAACAACCAAAGTATGATAAATATGGCCCTAAGAAACAGTTTCCTAAAAACCAGTCCAAGCCACAGGAAAAGAAGGGTCATGGAAAGACGAAGAATGACATCGAAAAATGGTGCGATTTCCACAAAATCCCCTTGCACAACACCGATGAATGTCTCTTAAAACAATCATTTGTGGCCAAGATCAAAGACAAGGAGTCAAACCATGATTCAAAATCTGACTTGGAAAATGTTGATAAAAGATAGATCATCGACACAGACCCCACTGTTATTGTCGCAACCACAACAATTCAACCAGAAGAACCCATAGATCCTAAAGAGGAGGAGTGCCTTTTTCATTTACAGATGTGGGTGAATGGGACCCCGCTGCATTTTGTTGTTGATATCTGAAGCCAAAAGAAGCTCATCTCAGCAGAGGTCATCAAACAGTTGGGATTGTTGAGAACACTACACCCTCAACCATACAACATTGGGTGGCTTCATGATGGACAATATCTACATGTCAGTTAGTAGTGTCGATTGTCATATGACATCCAACCCTTCAAGGATGAGGTATTATGTGATGTTTCCCCATTGTATGTTTGTGATGTTCTCTTGGGCTAGGTATTGGAAGTAGACCAAACTGGAAAGAAAGACGATTTTGGGAAAGAAAGCATGCACGAGGAAAGCGACAGCTGGAATGAAAAACAACAAGCGCACATGCAGGGAAGAACTAACGACATTAGGGTTAGGTTTTTTGCAGTGTATTGTAATGGTTGAAGAGCCAGAAACATATAAATATAGATACTTAGGTATCATAGTAGGGGTCAGGATTTTGATGATTAGAGAGACTAGTTATTGTTGTAGATCTGTTGTCTTCTTCATATAGATCTTACCCAGCTGGGAAGAGTTGTAAGCGCACGGTGTTGTAGTGTCATAACGACTATAATAAAAGAGTTGAGAGCCAAATCTTTGTGGACATAGACTAGGAGGGTGTGAACCACGATAACATCGCTGTTATGTGATGAATGCATGCATATATTTATTGTCTTCAATAGTTATTGTTATTCTTAATGAATGAGTTGTTATATTTCTTGTTTATTTGCAAATGACAATATATTGCGTTTACAAGCTATAATGGTGGTTCAATATACAGTTCTCATATCTTGCACTCAATCCTAGGCTATAAATACATGAGTATTATAACCTCCCATTAAAGCTATCTCAGGTAAGACTGTGCAGCACATTTTGTGCGTTGTGTTGCCTTCTGGTTTACCAGGAGGGTCGACAGTTTTAGAGTCTTTGTTGAAAACCCGAATAGACATGAACCTTGGGTCAATAAACTCAGACAGAATAGAATAGTATTTACCAACAAATGGTTCTCTTGTCATTGGTAGGAACATGAGAGGATTGAGTATATGAGATAAGTTGAAGGTCTGTCGGAGGCAAATCAAGAAAATATTAGGGCAGAAAGCACTAAGCCACTAGAAGGGGATGTTGAGACCATGGAATCCCACAAAAGCATAGATTGAAAGTTGACTCAGGACAAAAGAGTTTGAGTTGGCACAGAAAGATAACTAAAACCCTAGAATAAGACCCTGCAAATATCTTGAGAAATACATGCTTATTGATTTACACGAAATCGTTTTCTGTGATTTTCCACATTGATTGTAGAAGTGGATACTAAGCTTGAAGGATAACCACACAAAAAACTAAATATGGAAAGGAAGAGTAATGGCAAGTACGAAAGAACCATAGGTTCATTGAACTTGTAATTAAGGTAGTGTCCTCGACAAGCTTCATGCGAAACCCATACAACACCCGGGCGCGGGAGAAAAAAGTCCATTTACGAAAGGAGAAAATATAGAGAGTGATAGAGGCTAAGGATCATAGTGCGGATCTCACAAAGGTCATAGAGATGATTCAAACTTAGCAAACCTTCGACATTCACCACCATGGAACCACCTAAGCAAGTAGAAGCAAGCCAGAGTGCCCGAAAACCCAGATTTAGAACCAGGTCACAGGTACAATTGGAAGAAGGCGAACAAAAACCATCGGACATTGTTAATGTCGATGAAATCCCATCCCTAGACACAACACTGTTGAACCCCACACCTGTAGTGGAAGAAACCCAATAGCCAGCAGCAGAGGCCATGAATGTAGATATGTCGGCAGAGGCACAGGAGTAGCAGAACCAGAATGTAGAAACCCTAAAGGAGGTGCAACCAGAGAACACCAAAGCAACTCCATGAGTCAATGGGATAGTGTTGAATCTATAAGCATCAGTCGAACTAGATGAATCTCAAATAATTTTCTCAGACCACCCACCAGAGGAAACAATAGAAGATGTCACTGGTTGGCCGAAATGGTATTCTGAAACACAATCGGCATCTGTTGGAACCTCGAGCCAGCCACCACCAAAGAAATATAAGGAGAAGGTACCTAGGTCACCTCGCAAGAAACCCATCAATGCCCTTGTTCTACCGTGTATACTAGATGGGGTACGAGTGGAATCGGGATTGCTAGAGTAGGTTGACAAGATAAAATACTCAGACCACGATGTAGCATACGAAGACAAGTTTCTGGAATTTGCAAAGAAAGCATACTTGGAGACTGTGGGCGTAAATCTAGTTGGGAAACCAATTGATCAGCCACTCCAATGGGCAACAGGGTTAGAGAAAACAAGAATTTTAGGTCTGCTAGATCTACCACATTTTGGCAGAGGTCAGTATGCAAGCGGGTGCGTCAAACAGTTATTGGAAATCACACATGGCGGGGACATATGGTTGGACAAGCTCTTCTCAATATATGTAGATCTTATTGCGAACATAACAAGGTTTCCATCCCGGGGCATGGATCCCACACAGTTTCTTGACGACAAAGCCAAGGAGAAATAACTTGCGAAGGAGATGAAGAATAAATATGGTATGGATAGGGGGCCATGAGGAATCATCATCAAGATGATCAATGATGTCGCAACACAAATGGGCACAAAAATATTAGCTTGTAAGATGCTAAGAAAATGTTGCAGGGAGGAAGTTTCGACTGGAGTTGTCACAGTTGCAACTCAGTGTGTCAAGGGCACCACAGTGAGTTGGGCACCCTATCTCTTGAACTTATTCCTAGATGACTGGAAGGATAAGCAGTATCTAGGAACAAAGTTTCACTATTCATGGCTAAACACGTTAATAACCTTTATGGGATGGAGGGAAACAATATATGTAACTTTCGGTATGAGACCCAAACCGAATCAGGGAGCAAGATATTTATTGTTGAAACCCTTGTCGGATGTTAGGAGCAAAAGGATGAATGGGCCCATATTTCAAGGATACCTACGTGACATGCAGGTAGCCATCTCCAACTTGTGGAGGATCACACCACAAGTTTTCACGTAGTTTCAAGACGTCACCAACTTCAAGGCCACATGACATGCGATGTGGATACAGGTGCAAAAGTCTCCCAATAAGTAGTGGCTACAAATCCGCTACTTTATCACAGTGGGCGACATCGACATGGTGATCAAAGACTGGAAAAATGAATGGAAGACTCCAATCCTCACCCAATACTTGCCGGAAAGGATAGCGGAAGAAGAGGCAGGGCAGAGAGAAACACATCCTCAAGAAGTACCAGTGCCAAAGAAATAGAGAATGGGCCAGACAAAGACAAAGAAAACAAACATAGGCAGAATGAAGACAGGAACCCAGAAGGGGAAGAAGGATAATACACAACTAGCCAAAGAACCACAGAAACAGGTTGAGGCAGTGCAGGGACCACACCAAGTCCCAACCCACAGGAACCAGGTGGGAATAAGAGGTCAGACACTCAGATAGGAGGAGCATGCAAGAAGATGAAGGCGCAAAGAAAAAATCCAGAATATATGATCACAGAGGATGATGGAGAAATGATAACCCAAATGGTTTGGATTATCTATCAGAGTATTTTGACAATGTTGTGCACCATAGGGATAGGATTCAGAAGGAGATGACAGATATGTGATAGTCCCTCAAGCAAATTGTGGAAGTACACACAGCAGGCAACATCATGGGAACATGGCCATCAACACCACACACAGAGGAAAGATTGGAAGAAGGTGAGTGTGATACACTTCATACAATACCACACTCAAGCGCAACATTCCACATCACACCCAGTATGTTGTGCATGGATGATATCGTGGGGTAGGCATCCCTGAAAAACTTAATCCATATCCAATTGGTATTGTTGCAGATACCATCGATGGCTCTACACAAGTTGCAAGTTAGCGTAAACCATGATGTACAATCTCATCCATGCACAAACTTAGCCGAATTGCAGCTAGCAACAGAGAAGTGATATGCGCTGGAAATAATCTATGAGTAGGCTAAGATCGAGACCCAAGAGGAAAGGGAGCACGGGAATGGATTGGAGAAAAAAGTTGCAGGAAAATACGAGAAGATTCCAAAGACCACGCAGACGGATGAAATTACAACAGCAGAAAAGATTGATTTGATTGCCCAGGAAATCGATCAATATCAGAAGGAGATCAAGAATCTCTGAGAGCAGCTCACACCCACTACTCCACTAGTAGTAAATGAGAAAAGGAAGCAGGAAGTAGTATAACAACTACATAAGATAGAGTGACAAGTTAGCACAACAACTGACCTATTCGACAATGCAACACAGCTCTGGACAAAGCTAGAGGAGGATCATAAAGTCTAGAAGTGGGACAAGAAAGAAGAAAGGATAAGCACAACTATTCAGGACATCAAGTAGAGGCATAATACAATGTCCATCACGAAGCACATTGAAGGGGCGCAAGACATGAAGAAACTACAGGCATAACTCACCATTGCCCAAACTCAGATGAAGGAGCATCATGCTCAAATGGAATCAAAAGAAAGATGATTTTGGGAAAGAAAGTATGCATGAGGAAAGTGATAGCTGGAAGGAAGAACATCATGCTTGCATGCAGGGAAGACCTAACGACATTAGGGTTAGGTTTTTTGTAGTGTATTGTAAAGGCCGAAGAGATAGAAACATATAAATATAGATACTTAGGTATGATAGTAGGGGTCGGGATTTTGATGATTAGAGAGACTAGTCATTGTTGTAGATTTGTTGTCTGCTTCGTATAGATCTTACCCAGCTGGGAAGAGTTGTAAGCGAGCGGTGTTCTAGTGCCATAACGACTATAATAAAAGAGTTGAGAGACAAATCTTTGTGGATGTATCCTAGGAGGGTGTGAACCATGGTAACATCTCTTTTATGTGATGAATGCATGCATATATTTATTGTCTTCAATAGTTGTTGTTATGCTTAATGAATGAGTTGTTATATTTCTTGTTTATTTGCAAATGAAAATATATTGCGTTTACAAGCTATAATGGTGGTTCAATATATAGTTCTCATATCTCACACTCAATCCTAGGATGTAAACACATGAGTATTATAGCCACCCATTAAATCTATCTCAGGTGAGAATGCGCAACACATTTTGTGCATTGTGTTGCCTTCTGGTTTTCCAGGAGGGTCGATAGTTTTAGAGGCTTTGTTGGAAACCTGAATAGACATGAACCTTGGGTCAATAAACTCAGACAGAATAAAAGAGTAAACCAACAAATGGTTTTGTTGTCATTGGTCGGAACATGAGATGATTGAGTAGATGATATAAGTTGAAGGCCTGTCGGAGGCAAATCAAGAAAATATTAGGGCAGAGACCAATCAGCCGCTAGAAGGGGATGTTGAGACCATGGAATCCCACAAAAGCATAGATCGAGAGCTGACTCATGAAAAAATATTTGGAGTTGGCACAGAAAGATAACCGAAACCTTAGAATAACACCCTGCAAATATCTTGAGAAATACATGTTTATTGATTTACACAAAGTCATTTTCTGTGATTTTCCACATTTATTGTAGGAGTGGATACTAAGGTTGAAGGATAACCACACAAGAAATGGGATCCGATAGTTAGAGTGGAACCTGGTATAGATTGAGTAGTTATATCAAGTAAACAACAAATTCACCCACGCAGTAGACTTTTGGCTCGACAGTATTGTCATAGGTTTATAACAGAGTTTGCAGTCGACACAGTGAAGTCATACAGTGTAGCAGAGAAAGATTTTTTATGTGGACCTCGAGGAATGTACATTAGATCATTGTATACTTCTATCAAGATACTGTTATACAAAAAAGGTGTAATGACAATGGATTCAGATAGCTAAACTTCCCTTCATGCATGGGGGAAGGGGGTAAGCACTGATAGAGAAAGGAGAAATGGAAGGAGGAAAGGATAAGAGAAAGAAGGAGGAACCCTTGGACCCAATCATGATGGATGATGACCAGATCAAGTGGATCTTGGTGACAGCTAGAAAGACGTGTAACAAAGTACCCTACCATTACAAGGCGAATACCAAGAAGAGAGTCATAGCCGTGAGGGAAGGCTTAGCAAGTGATGAGGAAGAAGTAGAGGATCTTTGGGCTATGGAGCAGATTGAGGAAATCATGCGCACAACATATGAGAGGAAGAAGAGAGGTTCAAGAATGGGAAGAGAAGCAACAATCCTATCCATATTAATGCTAGTGTGGAAACCATAAACCCAGGTGCAACTAATACACCAAAGGGAACACCACCAATTAGACAACTGAAGTTTAGAAGCAGTCAGAGAGAAGGAAGTACATCTACATAGGGAACAACAACTGGAGGAGCTAGTTCAAGAAGGACTAGTCAGGTATCTACACTGTGCAGAGGTAGTAGTTCAGCGTTCAGAATGGCAGGACACGATCCCAGCATCAGGTTACCAGAATTTTGAGGAGAAACAGTAGAAAAACATGATAAACACTTGTTCATTTGTGCAAAGATCTCGGAAGAAAAGCAGATCACTTATGAAGATACCAAATTTGTGGAGTTAGCTATTATGCTAAGAGACCATACACTAGACTGATACTTGATTCTAGATGCAAACAATGCACGTGGGATGACAAGGACATTGAGAGATATTAAGAAGTTATTGATAAATGAGTTCCAGAAGCCAAGCTTAGAGGATCAATACATGAATGAGATGATATAAATCTGACAGAAACCAGGAGAATATGTTTGGGAAATTGACCAAGGATTCAAGCGTTTAAAAGGAAAGTTGAAGTATCTCATGAATGATATGCAGCATAGGCACTTGTTCTTCAATTCACTACTGCCACACTTAAAATACCCATTGCAAAAACAGAATTTTCAGACGCAGGCAGAGGCTCTATAGGTAACCCTATGACTAGAAGAAAACCAATATTAGTAGACAGACCCAGCTATCGAATAACTAAAGAAGGATTTGAAGAACTTAACGTTCCAACTCAACCAGAATAAGAATAAGGATAAACGAGAAGTCATTTGGTGTACTACATGTAGGATAGAACGACAACACAAGAAAGAATGTCCAACATTCACGTAGTATATGGAAGTAGGAATTCCAAATCCATTACCAATAGGAGGAATATGGTGTGAAATCTGTCAGAAACCGGGTCATGACCCCTATCACTGCACGATGATGCAAAAATACCAGAAAGTCCCAGAGAGTTCATATTGCAACTTTTGCAAGTCAATATGCCATGGCAACAAAGACTGTATAACTATGGAGTTGATGTGAGAAAGGACATCAGATGCATATAGAGTGAAGTCATAAATGATGACTGGGCAATTTGTGCCACAGTTTAACCAAGTTCCATCTCCATACAACACTGCATAGAAGCAGTATAATATTGGAGCAACCATATAATAATGTGTAGCCACAGTACAACGCAACACAACCTCAGTACAATACCGCACAGTACAATCAGGCGCCTCAGTACAATACGCTTAGACGAGATCAAACAGGCTACAGAGGTGGAGGACGAGCGAGAGGAGGTTTTGGAAGAGGTAGATGACCAATAGTATGTCATAATTTTCAACAACCAGGACATTATGCAAGAGAATGTCCACTTCCACCAGCAACTTGTATGTATTGTCACGCATCAGACCATGATACAGAGGAAAGTCCGACACTACTAGTAAAGCTTTAGGAAAAAAGGAATCAGAACAACCAGAATGTTCAGTGGATTTCAATTGAAGCAAGGGACGAAGGACGAAACATCAGCATCGTCACTCGTGGAGGAGGTAAAATGGGAAAAACGTAGTTTGACAAGAGCCAGTACAAAACCAATGGGTGAAGAATAATGTTGAACCAAGGAAGTAGTTCAACATGCAGAAGGAGAACGAGGTATTTAAGCAAGAAAGATAATAATTTCATAAAGAAGACATGGCGTCGACTTCAACTGCGTAGCAAAACAAGGAAGCACTAGAGTACGAGATGCCTCCAATATTGGATCATACCAACAAAATGAAACCCATGGGACAAGTAAGTACAATCAAAGGCTTCTTGCAATCATGTGTCAAAGTATTGAATGATCCATCATCTGCCAAAATATTTCAAAACATATTAGAAAAATGTAGTATAGAAATGGAAGGCAAACTATAAAAAAAAATAGTCAATCACATACATACAAGAAGAAGAACCAATAGGGAGTTCAGACTAAATGCAAACATCAGAGATTTCAACATGGGATATATCTTACTGGATCTAGGATATGAAGTGAATGTATTACCAAAGAAGACCTGGCAATGCATGGGAGAGCCCACATTAGAATATTTACTTGTTCAATTGAAACTAGCAAACCAACACAGATTTCTACCAATCGGTAGACTGAAAGGAGTGATAGTAGACCTAGATGGAGTGCAGACTAAATCAGATTTTGAAGTCATCGAAATAGTGGACGACACAACACCATATCCAATGTTGCTTGGTCTGGATTGGGAATTTGACAACCAAGCCATAATCAACTTGAAGACTAGGAAAATGAAATTTGAGTCAGGGAATACAAGTTCATCGTGTGATTAGACCCATGAGATGGGGAGAAGGTTGTAGAACCTACTTGCTTAGAATTAGAGGAAATCAGTCAGTTGTACATAACAACTATGCACGATGAGGATTACATAAACCCAACTGCAAATGGGATACTCAGTTGGCAGAGCATTATGTCATGTGCAACAGACTTAGACACCAGGTTAGAGAACTGGAAACAACAATTACACAAAGTTTCCATGAGAAGATGTGCACGAATAGACCGCACAGTAAGATGGGTAGGTATAGAGATAAGGGAACCACTTGGCTCCCATGGAATAAACGATTTGGAAACATTCTTGGCACAATATAAATATGCATGTTTAGAGAATCAAATAATGTTAGCACTTGATATAGCACTCAAGGCCACACCTGCAAGATGGTGAGGCATGCACAAAGAGATGGTCACAGATTGGTACCAATGTAAGCGGTTACTACGCATAAGGTTCGAAGCAGAACAAAAAGACAACAAGAAATAGAAAAAGTATGATGGTCAAGGGGCACCATCAAAACACTTGGAGGAGTGCAAAATGTTGTGGAAAATGACACCCCTAGAGGAATGGACTTATCATTTTATACACACCTTAGAGATCATACCAGTGAACTAGTATACAGACCAGGAATTGTGCAAAGGAACTACGACCTGGATGATATTACAACAGAATTTTACAGTCACTTTCTCATTCGAACATGAGAACCCCAACATAGATGTAGCTCTGAAACAGATAAGAGGTGTGATATTCATCAAGGAACCAGAAGTTGAGCAGATAATAGAGGAACAACAACAAAACAAACAGATAGTCAAGGAATTGTTGTCATGTTACCATGTGCAAGAGGAAGCACCAGATGAAGATGATCCATGCGATATTCGGATTGAAGAAGTAGAAGGAGAAAGAGAAGTGGAAGGTACACCCATAGAATCAGAAGTCATTTCTCTGTCAATCAAATTAAATAAAGTCAATATTGGGACGGTTGAGCATCCCAAAATGGCTAGCATTGGACACTACTGGGATGAGAAAACAGTGGAAAGTGAGTTATTGCGTGAGTACGGCGACTTGTTTCCCACAACATTTACAGAGATGAAGGGTATAGCCGGAGATCTAGGAGAAATGAAGATACCACTCAAACTTGAAGTGAGACCAATCAGACATCGACCATACAGATTGAACCCAATATATAAGCAGAAATTCAAAGTTGAGATCGACAGGACGCTCGAAGCCAGAATGATAGAACCAGTGGAAGAATCATAATGGAAGAACCAGTGGATAAGCCTGATGGTAGTGCAGGAGAAAAAACAAGGAGGAATAAGGATATGCGCCGACTTGAGGAAGTTGAACAATGCATGCCTACATGAATCGTTCCCTACACTTTTCACGGATGAAGTGTTAGACAACATAGGAAGACATGAAGCTTACTCATTCACTGATAGATTCTCAAGATACCATCATATCAAGATAGCACAGGAAGACAGATAAAAGACCACGTTTGTGATGGAATGGGGATCCTACCAGTACACAGTCATGTCGTTTGGACTGAAGAGTAAACTTAGACATAATAGAAGAGTAAACCAACAAATGGTTATGTTGTCGTTGGTAGGAACATGAGAGGATTGAGTAGATGAGATAAGTTGAAGGTATGTCGAAGGCAGATCAAGAAAATATTAGGGCAGAGAGTAATGAGCTGCTAGAAGGGTGTTGGAATATTGGTTGTTGTCATTGATGTCAACCCTAGTCAAGGGTTTTCGACCACAAGATTGATGAATGTATTTGGACATGAAGGAAAATGCACATGTAGATACAAGACCCATGGATGGATAGTATACATCATGTTGTTTACGGTGGTATGTGACATGTCATGTGCATCCTCATAGTTGAGGAGAAATGAATTTTTGAGGATGACAAATTGAATTGAAGAAGGAAGTACTGTAGGCCTTGAATAAATTAAAGAAAAGAATTACAAAGTAAGAAATTGTTAGGTCAGACCTAATGTTAAAAGGAAGTGACATAAATGGTATAAATAAATATCATTATACATTCATTTGATACACAAGTCTAATTTTAGAGGAAATCAGAAGTAAAGAAGGCTGGATTTCAAGGGAGGATGAAGTCTTTTGGTGATGTGTTCTAAGGTATGTTATTTTTAGGTCATATTACCATTTTTGTTATAAATTTTTTTATAGAATGATTCAGATGGTGAAATTGCTATGGTATTGAGAATACATATCAATGTACCTATGGTAAAAAATTTATCTCTTGATTCACTATAATTATGGAGATATACTCTATGGAAGATAAGGTTTTTGACCAATCCTGAAGCTAGTCAATAAACAGGTGTTTCGAGTAAGACAATCATAAATTCTTCATCAAGAATCCAAATGATGCGGGAAAAATTAAATTAGAAATATTACAGACTGTATTTTATTTTTTGTGGGTTTCATAATCGAATGTTAAATATTGAGCCCGGGGCAATCTGTACAAGTTTGGTCTCCTAAATAAACCATAATTGAACAAGGTCTACCATTCCCTCTATAACTTCTTTTTGGGGAGGATTCAAGGAATGAAACTTGGAGAATTTTTAGAGAATAAATCGAATAATATTATCTATAGGATCATAGTATTCCAAGAATTGAATAATTGTAGAAATTGAATAAGTCTTAGGAAGCATTATTAGGTTCTATGTGATGGTTGGTTGATGGTGATGATTTAATGTGAAGTTTTATTATCTCTCATATATTCTTGGGCAGAAGGAAGGGGAAAGGATGGAGAGTTCAACTCTCTCTTGATATTGGAGGATTGTATCTTCCTCTTGGAGTTTTATCCCTCCCTTTAGACTTAGAAGTTGTAGTTACCTTTGGAAGTCATTACTTCCCTTGAACAATAACTATTGATTATTTCTCATATATTGTGCATGGTGTATTATGGTGTATTGGTGTAACTCTTATACTATTGTTCATTGCTCATTGGATATAATTGAATGGTTTAAGTATAAGTTGAAAAAGGTTTTAAATTGTACTTGATACTGATTCACCCCCCTCTCAGTATCAACAAAGGGGATGTTGAGACTGTGGAATCCCACAAAATCATAGATCGAAAGGTGACTCGGGACAAAAGAGTTGGAGTTGGCACAGAAAGATAACCGAAACCCTAGAATAACACCCCGCAAATATCTTGAGAAATACATGTTTATTGATTTACATGAAGTCTTTTTCTATGATTTTCCACATTTATTGCAGAAGTGGATACTAAGGTTGAAGGATAACCACGCAAAAATTAGAAGATGGAAAATGTTAGTAACATTTTTTGTCTGGGGCACAATAGTATTCAGGTTTGGAGGTTGCACGAGGAGCGCCCAAGCACAGTGCATAGAAGAAGTCCTGTTCGGACTTGAAATCGAGTGAGCGGGCAAAATTATAGTGTCAGTGGTCCTGATCCATTCATATGAGTAGATCAACGGTTGGTGGGAAGTCGCAGATAGAGAAGATGCACCGAGGATAGCGCAATGGATAGTGCCCACATCATGTGCAGGCATGGATGGCAGTCGTTCATCCAAAGGACATGTGGCACGAGATCTGGTCACGTCGGCTTTTCGGTAGTCGTGATTTCAAATGGTGAAGGTTTTCTGTCATTATACATCTCGAAGCCCCAAACCCCGAAGTGTCGATAGCGCCTGAAATCGGGCTCACAGCATCATCGGGTGAGTTCAGAGCCGTCAGATCTAGGGGGACATGCAGCACCAACTCAAGCCATCTCGGCATTTCGCTCATCGTGGTTTCGAGGGATGGGGATTAGCCCCTTCCTATTCATGAACGCCGAAAGCTCCTTTGCGAGTAAGCACAGGGTCACAACCCGTGGCCACCTGGGAAAGAAAAGAACTGTGCAAAAGGAGCCAAAGGCATCGGGGCTAGCCGCCAAAAGGATCATCGTGATCTCCATGTGCCATCTGATGTGACTTCGATCCTGGTCCTCGCTAAAGAATTAAATGAAGGTGAACAGAGGTAGTTGAAACCTCAGCTAACTTATTGAATGTGAGGTATGGAGGTTTCGGCAGACAGTCTACCCGAGACGGTCCTGTACACTAATTTTCTCCAAAAGGTCATGGCTGGTCCTCATCTGACCAAAGAAAGTCTGTGCATGCCATGTTGGCCTTTAATGTTGCTTCTATCTCCCCTACAGGAGCCATGCGCAGTTAAGGTGGCGTCTGACGAAAGTTACCCATCCAAATTCGGCTGAGGGGACACCACGCCTTGGATGACTGAACATGCCTCTGATAGGCGAATTTTGCTGAGTATATAGACTCAGTCTTTGTATTTTGTAAAGGATCGATGGTTGAGCTAGGCTCCTGATTGTAAAGTTTTGATGCAGCACTGGTCGCTCTGGTTAATGTATAAGGCATTGGAGACTTCTTACTTTATGGATGTCAGCCTCTTTTTCCATCTCTTTGTCTACTGTGTTAGAAAAGTTCAGAATTGGAGGATCCAGTCGAGTTGCATTGTTGTAGGATGATGTAGGTTGGATCAATGCAACAGTCACAACGTTTCTAATCAGTTCTTGTGTTTTCTCAATGCTGGAATGGCTTGGAATTGGAGGATCTAGTTGAGACACCCCTCAGCTCCTTGAAACTTTGGACCAAGAGGATCTTGGCTTCTGAGTTTTTCTTCCTCAAGCTTTCGAAGGGCTATTTCCCGAGGCAGTCTTGCTCACCCTTCACACAAGTCTTCCATCTACCACCCTTTAAGCAACCTACTGACAGAAGTTGGATCAAGACCTCCCTTGATTTCTACATACCAGACCCTGGTTCCTGTGTCAATGCTTCTTTCCTAGGTCTCTTTCCATTCGACCACCCCCATTTATTAAATCATGACATAAAAAATGATGGGCGTTGGTCTCTGCTCCTGCAAGCAATCTAGGGGTGACTTCCATCGCCAACAGTTATGGCGTCGTTGCCGGGGACGAAGTTGAAGATTTTCCCTGGGCAGAACAACATTGAGCCTCTGATTCTGAAGGTGCATCAGACATTAGAGCCCTTCAAGATTGATACTGTGCACCTGGTGACTCCATTGTTTCCACTTCACTGTTTCAGCTGTGGCTACTATTGGCACATCTGAAAGTTGACCCAGAGGAGCTTTCTCGAGAGGGTATCATCAGCTGCTTCCTCAGCCTGAGAATCTTCCTGGGGTAACAACAACGTTAGGATCTGGCCTTTGATGGTGAACAAGGACCAACCACATTTGAAGCTGCACATCTTTCACCTGGCAACTCCATGATTCAAGGATCGATTGGTGACTCCACTGGTTCGACATGGAGAAAATCCTTGCTCGCAAGTTTGCTCCTTTTAATTTTTCTGCTATTCCTGGTTTTCCTAATGTTGTCCCCTCTCTAGATGAATGGGGCGATTATTTTCCCATATTTGGAAAATGTGAAGAGGACAACCCTACTCAGCACCTCAGTGAGTTTCATGAACTCATGCATCAGTGGGAGATACATCATGAGGATGTATTAATGAAAATGTTCATGTTCTCGTTAGCAGGGGATGCTTGTAAATGGTATCATTCTTTACCCCCTACTAGCATCTCTTCACTCAGTGAATTCCATGCAGCCTTCACTGCCTATTGTCAGGAGCTTTATCCCTCTGAGTTGATTTGTCATAACTGTTGTGAGGGATACCACAACTATATACAAGATAAAGTTGTTTCGGACATAGGCTATGAGGATGATCTCGACGACCTTGTATCAGAAATCATGCCTTTCTCCTCCACATTCGTCTGCATTAGAGGAGGGTCATGAAGCTGATGAAGATTCCTGGGAGGAAGAAGACACCCTGAGTGAGTTGATGGAGCAGGTGAAGTATCTCTCTACTCAATATGCAAAGTTGGAATCTGAGGATAATGGGGAGGATTTTCCAGTCTCCGAGGAAGATGTTCTAGATGGCTCTTTCGAGGAGATTATTGAAGATTTTGTAAACACATTAACATCTACCCCCGATGAGCTTGCTGTCTCAGATCAAAATGATGGAGAGGTAGTTCTGGAAGAGGATTGTTGTCTTTTCCTTCAAGATATTTCCCATGATGTGTCTACATTTGGGGTCGAAATGGAGGAGCGGGGGATAGTTCCATTTCTGCAAGTTGGAGAAGCTCTTTTCCCCCCCAACTTTGATGATTATCTAGAAGAGGAGCAGCAGAACCCCACATCACCTTTTTCTTATCAGAGAAACCAGACCACTTATGACAGTTATGAATCAGAGTCTGAGCTCGATATGCTGGATTTCCAAGAGCAGGTCGCAGAACCTTGTCCTTTGCTCACTAAGGAAAATTATCACGAGGAAATCAGCCATCTCAGTCTTTCAAGAGACGTTGAGTAGTATAAGGAAGAGCAGAATTTACCCAGGGGGGCTGTTTATGATGAATACGAATCTGACCTGGGGGAGAGCCAAGAAGAGGAAAAAGAACTAGAGGAGCAGTCTGCCCTTTGTTCAGAACCAGTCAGTGAGTAGCCACCACCTGAGATTAGTGAGCCCACTTCATTTATTCACCCGCCTGTGTTTATCAGAGATATTCAGCCGCATGTGAACAACTATGTAGTAGAAGAGGTTGTCTGTCTCCAATTTCCTGGAATCGGCCACTCATTCGATGACCCTGTCAGCGAATACATGGACTGTCATTTCCCTTATGCTTTAGAGCCACCATATCCCATCTCAACTTCAGCGTGTAAGGGGAAGTTGAAGAGTGTAGTCATTCTATTGTCATGGTTACACCATCTGCTGGTGATCATCGACAGAAAGAAAAATCTTCCCCTCAGGAAGTTGCTTGATTGGCTATCGTGGAAGTCTGCTTTCACCTAGCCCCATGTACAGTGTTTTATTAGTTTAGGATTGTATATAAATAAGCTCCTTTTAGCATGTATCTTTATTTTGTTGCTTTTATTTTTCAGCCTGTATTTTCAGCAGTAGGATGTTTTGAGCCTGACTCCATAGCCCAACAGCAAGGCACTGAAGCTGCAGAATGAGTCCTTAGAGCATCACAGGGACGCCTCTATCCCCCATGGAGCCTAATGTTAGTAACATTTTTTGTCTAGGGCACAAGAGTATTCAGGTATGCAGGTTGCACAAGGAGTGCCCAAGCACAGTGCATAGAAGAGGTCCTCTTCGAACTTAAAATCAAGCAAGCAGGAAAAATTATAGTGTCAGCGGTCTTGATCCATCCATATGAGTAGATCAACGGTTGTCGAGAAGTCGCAAATAGAGAAGATGCGCTAAGGATAGCGCAATGGATAGCGCCCACATCATGTGTGGGCATGGATGGCAGCCGTTCATCCAAAGGACACGTGGCGTGAGATCTGGTCACGTCGGCTTTTCGGCAGTCACGAGTTCAAAGGGTGAAGGTTTTTTGTCGTTATACATCTTGAAGCTTCGAACCCCGAAGTGTCGATAGTGCCTGAAATCGGGCTCACAGCATCATCGGGTGAGTTTAGAGCTGTCAGATCTAAGGGGACGTGGCGCCAACTCAAGCCATCTTGACGTTTCACTCATCGCAGTTTTGAGGGACGGGGATCAGCCCCTTCCTATTCATGAACGCCGAAAGCTCCTTTGCGAGTAAGCACAGGGTCACAGCCCATGGCCACCTGGGAAAGAAAAGAACTGTGAAAAAGGAGCCAAAGGCATTAGGGCTAGCCGTCGAAAGGATCATCGTGATCTCCATGCACCATTTCATGCAACTTTGATCCTGGTCCTCGCTGAAGAATTAAATGAAGGTGAACAGAGGTAGTTGAAACCTCAGCTCACTTATTGAATGCGAGGTATGGAGGTTCCGGTAGACAGTCTGCCCGAGACGGTCCTGTACACTGATTTTCTCCAAAAGGTCATGGTCAGTCCTCATCTGACCAGAGAAAGTCTATGCATGCCATGTTGGCCTTTAATGTTGCTGCTATCTCCCCTGCAGGAGCCATGCACAGTTAAGGCGGCATCTGACGAAAGTTACCCATCCAAATTCGGCTGAGGGGACACCACACCTTAGATGACTGAACATGCCTCTAATAGGCAAATTTTGCTAAGTATATAGACTCAGTCTTTGTATTTTGTAAAGGATCGATGGTTGAGCTAGGCTCCCGATTATAAAGTTTTTATGTAGCACCGGTCACTTTGGTTAATGTATAAGGCACTGGAGACTTCTTAATTTATGGATGTCAGCCTCTTTTTCCATCTCTTTGTCTATTGTGTTAGAACAACTAATAATTGGAGGATCCAGTCGAGTTGCGCTATTGTAGGATGATGTAGGTTGGATCACTGCAACGGTCGCAGCGTTTCTAATCAGTTCTTGTGTTTTCTCAGAGCTGGAATGGCTTGGAATTGGAGGATCCAGTCGAGTCACCCCTCAGCTCCTTGAAACTCTGGACCAAGAGGATCTTGGCTTCTGAGTTTTTCTTCCTCAAGCTTCCGAAGGCCTGTTTCCCGAGGCAATCTTGCTCACCCTTCTCACAAGTCTTCCATCTACCACCCTTTAAGCAACCTACTGACAGAAGTTGGATCAAGACCTCCCTTGCTTTCTACATACCAAACCATGGTTCCTGTGTCAATGTTGCTTTCCTAGGTCTCTTTCCATTCAACCACCCCCATTTATTAAATTGTGACATAAAAATTGATGGGCGTGGGGCTCTGCTCCTGCAAGCAATCCAGGGGTGACTTCCATCGCCAACAGAAAGGAAGAGTAATGGCAAGTACAAAAGAACCCTAGGTTCATTCAACCCATAATTAAGGTAGTGTCCTCGACAAGCTTCATGTGAAGCCCATACAACACATGGACATGGGAGGAAAAAGTCCATTTACGAAAGGAGAAAAGATAGAGATAGATAGAGGCTAAGGAGGATAGTGTAGAGCTCACAGAGGTCACAGAGACCATTCAAACTCAGTAAAACTTCGAAATTCACTGCCATGGCACCACCAAAGCAAGCAAAAGAAAGGCAGAGTGCCTGACAACCCAGATTTAGAACCAGGTCATAGGTACAATTGGAAGAAGGTGAGCAACAACTATTGGAGATTGTCAATGTCGACGAAATCCCATCACCAGACACAACACCATCGAACCCCAAACCTGTAGTGGAAGAAACCCAGCAGCCAACAATAGAGGCCATGAATGTAGATATGCCAACAGAGGCATAGGAGCAGCAGAACTAGGACACAGAAACCCTGAAGGAGGTGCAACCAGAGAACACCGAAGCAACTCCGTGAGTCAATGGAATAGTGTCGAATCTGTAGCGGTCGAACCAAATGAATCTCAAACAATTGTCTGAGACCACCCACCAGATGGAAAAATAGAAGATGTCATTGGTTGGCTGAAATGGTATTCTGAAACATAATCGACATCCGCTGTGTTGGTTGTGGAGCCTGATTATCTTCTTGATTCAGAGGTCTTTGCTTTTAGCCGTGTCTATACCCCATGAAATATTTACACCCCAGAAGTATGTACACTCTTCCACGTGGGGGAGTGCAGAGGGGGGGGGTACCCCCTCTGC
>ML778098.1:1993043-2019334 GCA_009831015.1 Picea engelmannii | reverse complement strand
TGAAGATGAAGATGAGAAATTTGCCAAGTCCAAGAAGGTTCAGAGTCTAGCATATACAGCAGCGGTGGAGTTGTTGAGATCAGTCTCCAAGTGGGAGATTGTTGGTTGTGGAGCTTGATTATCTTCCTGATTCAGAGGTCTTTGCTTTTACCCATGTCTATACCCCATGAAGTATTTACACCCCAGAAGTATGTACACTCTTCCACGTGGGGGGGTGCAGAGGGGGGGGTACCCGCTCTGCGGGGTCCGGGGGGTCCATCCCCCCGGCTGGGGAGTCTGGGGGCAAGCGGGCCCCCAGCGGGGGTTCGGGGGAAAAGCCCCCGAAGCAAAAATTGCCTTGTAAAATTATATGTAATTTCATTGTAAATCTGGATCGTTCATTATAAGGTCGTAGATCTAACAGTAGAGATTATGTTAGGGTTTTTTGCCCTAGAAGGCAACCCTCTTTTATGAGGGAAATGTATTGCGGCTATGGATTGATGGTGAATTTGTATTCTGAGAGAGGAGACTGTGAGAGAAAGAAGAGGAAGTTACAGCGGGTTTTGCTGTAGGTTGTATCCCTTCATTTGTTGGATAATAATAAAGGAAGGACCTGGCAATTTCTTTGGTGGACGTAGCCCACACTGGGTGAACCACGTAAATCTGTGTCTCTCTTGTATTGTGTGTCTTCTGTGTTTTGTTTCTGCATTTGTTTTATTTTATTGCTCCACGGTCCTGTTTTTCTAACACGCTGGAACCTTGAGCTAGCCACCACCAAAGAAATATAAGGAGAATGTACCTAGGTCACCTCGAAAGCAACCCATCACTACCCTTGTTCTACCATGTATACTATATGGGGTACGAGTGGAATCGATATTGCTAGAGTATATTGACAAGATAAAATACTCAGACCACGATGTAGCAAACGAAGACAAGTTTTCGGAATTTGCAAAGAGTATACTTAGAGACTATGGGCATAAATCTAGTTGGGGAACCAATTGATCAGCCACTCCTATGGGCAACAGGGCTGGAGAAAACAAGAATTTTAGGTCTGCTAGATCTACCACGTTTTGGCAAAGGTTAGTACACAAGAAGGTGCGTCAAATAGTTATTGGCAATCACACATGGTGGGGACATATGGTTGGACAAGCTCGTCTCGGTATACATAGATCTTATTGCAAACATAATAGGGTTTCCATCTGAGGGCATGGATCCCACACAGTTTCTTGACGACAAAGCCAATGAGAAAAAACTTGTGGAGGAGATGAAGAATAAATATGCTATGGATAGGGGGACACGAGGAATCATCATCAAGACAATCAATGATGTCGCAACACAAATGGGCACAAAAATCTTAGCTTGTAAGATGCTAAGAAAATGATGTAGGGAGGAAGTTCCGACTGGATTTGTCACAGTTGTAACTCAATGTGCCAAGGGCACCATAGTGAGTTGGGCACCCTATCTCTTGAACTTATTCCTGGATGACTGCAAGGATGCGCATTATCTAGGAACAAAGTTTCACTATTCATGGCTAAGCATGTTAATAATTGTCGACGTTTCGGATCCAAATCAGGTTCCATCTTTAGGACAATGAGCCTAGGTTAATAAAAAGGGAAGAGAAGGTATTAGAGAAGCCATTGAAATCCATAAACATCATAGTAACCTTAACAGAGACAGTGGGTTAGAGCTAAGTGAAAACTGGCTCCCCCTGATCCACAAAAAACAACAATAATCATTGGTAATTTTCATACATTATTATAAATTGATTTATTCATAAAAAAACCCTCCTAATTAATTATAATTCTAAGACAACCTAATAACCTCTTAAATAACCTAAGAACATAATTGATTAATATCAAAAATTAACCATGAAGTAATAAACACTTAGAATATAGATTAACAAGAAGGGCAAACCCTAATATCTTATAAATTACTTAATACCTATAATCTAACCCTAGAACATAGTAATCTAAATGAATACAGTAATAAACAACATTAAATTAATAATAACCGATTATTTACCTTATAACCAAAAAAAAATACATTTAGAAACTCTAATATTAACTCATAACAAACATTGAATTATTTTTAATTATTTAGTTTATACCTTAACCTTAGATTAAAATACCTTAACCCTAAAATAAATTTAATAATCCACTTTTTTCCTATTAACTAAACCCTAGAACATAAAATAAAGATAAAAAACCCCTAAATTAATAATAAACTATTATAACCTTAAATAAACAAATTAATAAACCCTATAAATCTTAGCAAATAATTAAATTTATTAAATAATTCTACTTTAAACCTAGCTGAGACTGAAAACTTTCCCACACTTCTAGTATTTATACCAGCTCTTCCCTTTTTCTTAACCCATGCTCATTGTCCTGAAGATGGATCCCGATTTAGATCTGAAACGTCGACAGTCTATTGACAACACTGTGGCTTTTCCAATCAAAACTGAAAATCCCAACCACAACAATCTCACTCATCAGATTATTTCCCTCTATGGTAGGGAGACTCTGGAAAAAATTCAAGTTTTAGAAAAGATTAGGGTTAAAATTAAGAGAAGAGTGGCAGATCTGGAATTTCTCAAGAAATGTAGAGACGAAAATGTGCTACCCAAATTCCCACAGATCCAGCATAGAACCAAGAACAAATGGAACAATGCGGCCTTCTCTAGACTAATGTTATCCATTGTTAGAGGTGACATTAAAAAGAATAGATGTAGTTTGGAACACACATCCAAAAACGCATTAATACTCCACCTGAAACTAGCGTAGGTTGTTGCACCCAAACTATGGAAGATAGTTGACGCCTTAGCAACGATGAAAGAAGAGAAAGCGTGCGCAAAAGCTCAGAACATACACTCGTCCAAATTAGACCGACTTTTGAACAACAAAAATGGCCCAGACACCAACACAAGGGACGTGGTAAACTTATCTGCACACGTGATAAACAAAACAGAAATGACAGTTTTGGAAAGAGGATTAAGCTTCGCGGTCTCACCAACCTCCATCCCGATGGATAATATTATTTTTTGCATAGAGGATAGTATACAGAATCTCAGTGATGAAGACAAAGAGTTAATAAGACAAGACTGCTCAGTCATCCTACACAAAGCCAAACCTCCAAAAAGTAATATGAATAAAGAGGAATGCGTAGACCTAAAGAACCTAAGAAATGATGAAAATTTAGTTATTCTCAAGGAGGACAAAGGAGGAACTACTTTCTTATGAACATGAATGACTACAACAAGAAAATGATAGAACACCTAACCAAGAGTGGCAGCTATAGGAAACTAGATTGCAATCCCATCAAGAAGATTATAAGGCAAGTAAAGAAAGCCATCAACAGTTCTAACCTAAATGAGAGAACCAAAAAATGCCTAACCCCCAACAATGATATCAACCCAAGGATCTGCGGTCTACTGAAAATTCACAAAGAAGACGTCCCTCTTAGACCCATAGTGAATACCATAGATTCACCAACCTATGAGCTGGATAAACACGTAGCTAAGATCCTTATCCCTCTAGTAGGCCACACTAACTCTTTCATCAAAGACTCCAATGATTTTATCAATATCATCAAAAATGAAAAGGTAGGGCCTCAAGACACCCTCATAAGATTTGATGTAGTCTCCCTTTTCACTAAAACCCCCTTAGATGAAGCTATCCAAATTGTCAAAGAAGTCACCGATCCAGAAACAACTAAACTAGTTGAGGTCTGCTTATGCTCCACTTTCTTTAGTTACCAAGGAGAGTTCTATGAACAAACTAGCGGCATAGCAATGGGCTCCCCACTGTTCCCCATTGTTGCCAACCTTTTCATGGAGAATTTTGAAAAGAGATCCCTGGACTCCTTTCCCCTAAAACCCTCAAGGTGGAAAATATATGTTGATGATAGAAACGTTCTCTGGCCCCATGGGAAAGTTGAATTACATAAATTCTCTCTACACCTAAACAACATATCTGAAGAAATAAAATTCACCATGGAACTCGAAGAGAACAATAGCATCCCCTTCCTAGACGTTCTTATCTAAAGGAAAAGTAATGGTGATCTTGGACATGCAGTGTATAGAAAGAAGACCCACACTGAGAACTATCTCCACGCCAATTCCCATCACCACCCCAACCAGAAACTAGGTGTCCTAAAAACTTTAGCCACTAGAGCCATAAGAATCTCCGATGAAACACACCTAGATAAGGAAACATATCACCTTACCAAGACTTTTAAGAACACAGGGTATAAAAAAAAGATTTTAAGAATGCAATAAACAAAGCCCTAGAAATAACCCGCAATAATCTCAATGCCCCTAAAGACCAAAACCCTAATAGAAGTGCCTACCTTCCTTACATCCAAGGAGTGACCGATAGAATTGCAAGAGTCCTCAGTAAAAAAGAGATTAAAACCTTCTTCAAACCTCTTGAAACCATCAAACAGAGTATGAAATCCGTCAAAGACAAACTTAACCCTCACAGTGGCAAAGAAATCTACAAAATAGAGTGCTCATGCGGTAAATGCTACATTGGTGAAACCGGTCACTCCTTCCAAGTTAGGATAAAAGAACATGGAGTTGACATCAAGAATGAACGCACCTGCACCTCTGCCCTAGATGAACACTCCCTTAAAACAAGACACCATGTTTGCCTAGAAGACACCAAAATCCTTGCCAAAGAGAATCACCTCTTCAAACATTGTATTAGAGAATCCATTGAAATCCGTAAACATGCTAGTAACCTTAACAGAGACAGTGGGTTATAACTAAGCGAAAACTGGCTCCCCCTGATCCACAAAAAACAACAATAATCATTGGTAATTTTCATACATTATTATAAAATAATTTATTCATAAAAAAAACCCTCCTAATTAATTCTAATTCTAAGACAACCTAATAACCTCTTAAATAACCTAAGAACATAATTGATTAATATAAAAAATTAACCCTGAAGTAATAAACACTTAGAATATAGATTAACAAGAAGGGAAAACCCTAATAT
The DNA here is from genome assembly GCA_009831015.1 of Picea engelmannii. NCBI lineage: Eukaryota > Viridiplantae > Streptophyta > Pinopsida > Pinales > Pinaceae > Picea > Picea engelmannii. The sequence continues at coordinate 2,014,355 of ML778098.1, read as the reverse complement.
CTTATAAATTACTTAATACCTATAACCTAACCCTAGAACATAGTAATCTAAATGAAGACATTAATAAACAACATTAAATTAATAATAACCAATTATTTACCTTATAACCAGAGACAAACACATTTAGAAACCCTAATATTAACTCATAACAAACATTTAATTCTTTTTAATTATTTAGTTTATACCTTAACCTTAGATTAAAATACCTTAACCCTAAAATAAATTTAATAATTCACTTTTTACCTATTAACTAAACCCTAGAACATAAAATAAAGATAAAAAAAACCTAAATTAATAATAAACTATTATAACCTTAAATAAACAAATTAATAAACCCTAGAAATCTTAGCAAATAGTTAAATTTATTAAATAATTCTACTTTAAACCTAGCTAACACTAAAAACTTTCCCACACTTCCAGTATTTATACTAGCTCTTCCCTTTTTCTTAACCCAGGCCCATTGTCCTAAAGATGGATCCTGATTTGGATCCGAAATGTCGATAGTCTATTGACAACATTGTGGATTTTGTGATCAAAACCGAAAATCCCAACCACAACAATCTCACTCATCATGTTAATAACCTTTACGGGATGGAGGGAAACAATATATGTAACTTTCAGTATCAGACCCAAACCGAATTAGGGAGCAATATATTTATTGTTAAAAGCTACATCGGATGTTAGGAACAAAAGGATGAATGGGTCCATATTTGAAAGATACCTACGCGACATGCAGGAAGCCATCTCCAACATGTGGAGGATTATACCACAGGTTGTCGTGCAATTTTAGGACATCGCCAACTTCAAGACGACACGACATGCAATGTGGATACAGACGCGAAAGTCTCCAAATAAGCAGTGGCTACAAATGCGCTACTATATCACAATGGGCGACATCGACATGTTGATCAAATACTGGGAAGATGAATGGAATATTCCAGTCCTCACCCAATACTTGCTGGAAAGGAGAGCGAAAGAAGAGGCAGTGCAGGGAGAAACACAACCTGAAGAAGTCCCAGTGCCCAAGAAATAGAGAACGGGCCAGACAAAGACAAAGAAAACAAATGAAAGAAGAACGAAGATGGGGACCCAAAAGGGAAAGAAGGATAATACACAACCAGCCAAAGAACAACAAAAATAGGCTGAAGCAGTACAAAGGACCATACCAAGTCCCAACCCACAGGAACCAGGTGGGAATAAGAGGTCAGCTACGCAGATAGGAGGAGCATGCAAGAATACGAAGGTGTAAAGAAAACATCTAGAATATACGATCACAGAGGATGATGGAGAAATGATAGCCCGAATAGTCTAGGATTATCTATCCAAGTATTTTGACAATGTTTCCCACCACAGGGATAGGATTCAGGAGGAGATTGCAGATATGTGATAGTCCCTCAAACAAATCGGGGAAGTACACACAACAGGCAACATCATGGGAACAAGGCCATCAACACTACAGATAGAGGAAATATTGGAAGAAGTTGAGTGCAATACACTTCATATAATACCACAGTTGTGCGCAACATTCCACATCACACCCAGTATGTTGCGCATGGATGAGATCATGGGGTAGACATCCCTGAAAGGATTAATCCAAATCCAATTGGTATTGTTGTGGATACCATCCATGGCTCTACACAAGTTGTAGGTTAGCATAAACCATGAGGTACAGTCTCATGAACACACAAACTTAGCCGAATTGCAGCAAGCAACAAAGAAGCGATATGTGTTGGAAATAATCTATGAGTAGGCTAAGCTCGAAACCCAAGAGGAAAGGGAGTGTAGGAATGGATTGGAGTAGAAAGTTGCAGGACCATACGAGAAGATTCCAAAGACCACGTAGATGGATGAACTTACAGCAACAAAAAAGATTGATCAGATTTCACAGGAAATCGATCAATATCAAAAGGAGATCAAGAATCTCCGAGAGCAGCTCACACCCACTACTACACCTACAATAAAGGAGAAAAGGAAGCAGGAAGTAGTATAACAACTACAGGAGATAGAGTGACAGGTTAGCACAACAACTGACATGTTTGAGAATGAAACAGAGTGTTGGACAATGCTAGACAAGGATCAGAAAGTCCAGAAGTGGGACAAGGAAAAAGAAAGGATAAGCGTAGGTATCTAGGACATCAAGAAGAGGCATAACACACTGTCCATCATGGAGCGCATCAAAGGGGAAGAATACATGAGGAAACTGCAGGCAAAACTCACCATTGCACAAACTCAGATGAAGGAGTGTCATGCTCAAATGGAATTGTTTCAAGAGCGGGTAGAAGAAGTCCTGGCACAGGCAGAGTGACGCAGACCCCTACCCTCAGGCCAAGATCAAAACATGATCTTCACTAAAACCATGCCAAGGTGTAATCAAAACCTTTGTTTGAGCCACAAAGGACTTCGGGTTTTAGGAGTTGGAGAGTCCCGATATATCCCACAGCTCCTAACAAATGTCGAAATGTGAATTTTCAACGAGGGTTGACCACTCCAACGCACACCACCCATTGCCACTAAATTCGGCTTTTTGGGACTTGAGAAAATGACCCAACAATCATTCTTCTTGCCTTATGATTCCCTGAATTCCAAAATTCTATAATGTCGAAATGGACTCAACATCCTTTGGAATGCACAATTAATGGCCTTTTGAGACTCCACGTATCGGGAATTCGTGATTCTTGATCCCAACTCACTTGTCGCACCAATTTCTGAATTCCGAAATAGCGACCCATTTTCAAGATTTCATGTACCGGGGGTTTGAAACTCTTGTCTCCAAAAATCACTTGTCTACTCTACTTCCCGGACCCCGAAATGCCAAAATGCTGAAATTTTACTCCGATGACACTTTGTGTGTCGGTACTTTGGGGTTTTCAATGCAAAGAGCCCCGACTCCTTATCATTAGGATTTCCGAAATGTCAAACCTCGATATGCCGAAATGCTGATGTTTCACACCAAAGGTACATTGCGTTTCGTGACTTTGGGATTTTCAATGCTAAGGTCCTGGTTCCTTGTCATAGATATTTCCGGTATTCCGAACTCCGAAATATCAAAATTTCTAAATTCCACTGCTGATATCCCTTTGGCGAACTGGAAGTTTGAGAGACCAAGGGTTTTGGCCTACACTCCAAACATACAGGTCCCGAATTCCCGAAATGATTTGATAGCTCAAACTAAACACAATCAATGGTCCACGTTGATTCTTGATGTCAGGGTGGAGGATTCGTCCAACTCCCAACCACCTTGTAGCTCCTCTGGATCCTACGGTCCTCGCGACTTCGTGAATTCTCCACAATGAGTTCTGACTACCAGATGCACTCCTCAATGACTCCTGTCCAAACAACTCAGTGTTCTCCCTCCTGAACTTAACTTCTTTGAGACGATTTCGACCTCTGTCTCCCTTTGAACACTTCAAAGGTTAAATCCCTCCTGAGCTTTCACTTATAAACTCAATCTTTCAAAAATATCCCTTCTCGCACTCCTTGCGGAAAACCTTCAAATAACCTCTGGTTATTTGAGTCTCCGACCCTGTGCACTCTTTGCAACAGTGGTCCTTCAACCTTCCTTCTGGATTTACAAAATCCAAGGCTTCAACCAGCCTATGCACACCTTGCACGGTGTTGTGCTTCACCTGCACTTCAGTTGGTATGAGAACAACAGTATCTCTCCTGATCTTTCTGAGATAAAACTCAGACCCTCGTCAGCGCACACCTTGTGGACATTTTCTACACTCCTTACAGGAATTCTCAAGAAGAGAAACAATTGAAACTCATTCTTCACCTCTCTCAGACTTCATACATTCACCATGAAATCATACACACAATGCAGCATTGAAACAAATGCATAACAAAGAACCAAATAAACTATAAACATACCATTCAACAAATGTAAACAGTAAGCATCATAACACCATGAAAGTTGAGTCAAAACTTCATATATTAACTCAAGTGCTCCTGTACATGGGTTCTTCTCTACAAATCTCTGCTACAACTCTCCATCTTATCAATTCTGAATGATCATCCCAAGTTACAATAATACAAGGATGAGGGTGTCTATATTCGTTTTCCCTTCTATGCTTCTAAAATTGTCTAATCTAACATTCATATCTACCTACTTTACATTAGCAGACTTAAATGCCTAATACATCTGGCAAATGAGAGTAATCTCTCCAGATCTATTCATATCTCCAAGACATAAATGTAAGTACACCTTTTCCTAGCTATTACATTAATGCTTCAAATTTCAAAAATTTAAAACATTTTCATAAAAACGTGCTCTTTTTGCATCCACACGCCCAGTTGTTCCTTTGGCTAGGCACGTTCTTTGGCTTTGGCTTTGTACGATTCTCCTGCATCATACTCCCTCACTTGAAAATTTTCATGAACTCCTGTTCATGAGCTCTTGCATGGTCTGTCCATGCTTTTGAATTGCTGCTTCGTCCTCCCAACTGGCATCTTCAACTGGATGTCCCTTCCATTTGACCAAGTATTCAAAACACTCTTTTCTCCTGGTCTTTTTGCTAATCCTCTTGTCAATTATGCTTTCCATCTTTGTCTCTACAGCTACAGGCATTTGTTTTGTCCATTGAACTTATTTTTGTTCCTCCTCTGCTCCTACCTCTTCAACTCTGTAAGGGTACAAATCCGCAACATTGAATATCGGTGAGATTTCAACCCCATCCGGTAATTCAATATCATATGCGTTTGCCCCAAATTTCCTTATGACCTTGCATGGTCCAATCTTTTTCATCTTCAGCTTATTATACGTTCCCCTTGGGAACCTTTCCTTCCTCAGATGCGCAAGAATCAGATCACCAAATTCAAATTGAATTTCTCACCTGTGTTGATCTTCTCTCCGCTTGAATTCTTGACTTGAACTCTGCAATTGCTCCTTAATTTGGCTGTGAAGATCCTTCATTCCTTCTGCAAAGTCCTCTGCACTGGCACTCCTGAATTCATTTTGTTTCGAATCATTCAATTTAGAAACTCCTCTTAGTTGCATTCCATATACAATCTGGAATGGACTCTACCCTGTGCTTCTATTGAGTGAATCATTGTAAGGGAATTCTATCTGTGGCAGAATGTGATCCCACTAACTATGGTTTTCATTCACTAAGCTGCTCAAGAAATCTCCCAAGCTCCTATTTACAACCTTTATCTGTCCATCCGTCTGAGGATGATATGCTGAGCTAAAAGACAAACTTGTCCCCAACTTCTTCCATAAGGTCCTCCAGAAATTCCCTATGAACTTGGTATCTCAATCAGACACGATACTCTTTGGCAAGCCGTGAAGTCTGACGACTTCCTTGAAAAACAGATTCGCAATATGAGTTGTGTCACTGGTTTTCTGGCATGGTATGAAATGTGCCATTTTTGAAAATTTGTCGACTACCACAAAGATTGAATCATATCCACTGTGTTTCCTTGGCAGTCCCAATATGAAATCCATGCTCACTACCTCCCACAACCTTTTAGGTGTGGGCAATGGTTGGTATAACCCTGTATTCTATCTTTTTCCTTTCGTGTGCTGACAAATTCTGCACCTATCCACAAATTTCTTAACATCTATCCTCATCCTTGGCCAAAAATATGAGCCATTCAACTTTGAGAATGTCTTGTCATGACCGAAATGTACAGCCAATCCTCCACTGTGTTTTTCCTTCAGTAGATTCTCCCTCATGGAGCATTTTGGATTACATAGTTGATTTCCCGTGAACAATAATCCATCATGGATCATGTATTCAATCCATTGGCTTCTGTCTCTAAGAATTGGATTCTCAGATGCCTCATATGCCTCCTTGAAGTCTGGATCATCCCTATACATTTCTTTGAGGTTATCAAAACCTAAAGTCTTAACTCTGAATTCCTACATAAGCAAACATTTCCTGCTCAAAGCATCAACAACTTTGTTAGCAATTCCAGAAATATGCTTAGTCACAAAAGTAAAATTCTGCATGAATTCAACCAATTTAGCATGTTTTTGGTTCAACTTCTCCTGACGAGTCACAAATTGTAAAGCATGATTATCGATGTACAAAACAATCTCCTTGGGAACCAAATAATATCTACATTTCTTCAATGTTTGTATGACTACATAGAATTCTTTGTCATATGTGGAGTACTTGATCTTCGCTTCAGTCAGTTTTTCACTGAAATATGCAACCAACCTATCGTCTTGGCTCAAGACCACTCCAATTGCAAATCCACTTGTGTCACACCTGACCTGGAATGTCTTGCTAAAATCTGGCAAAACCAACATTGGTTTCTCAGTGATCTTCTTCTTCAGCAAATTGAAACTCTTCTCTGCTTCATCCATCTAGTGAAAAGATTTATGTCTTTTCTTCACCGTATCCATCATCGGTGCACTAATTCCACTGAAGTTTCAGATGAATTTCCTATAGAAGCTATCCAAACCATGGAAGCTTTGTACCTCAAATATACTCTTCGGCAATGGCCAGTCTTTAATCACCTTTATCTTTTCCGGATCCATTTTTAGCTCATTTGCAGAGATAACAAAACCCAAATAAATGAGTTTTGTTCTCATGAATGACGATTTCTTCATATTAATCAACAATTTCTCTTGCTGTAATCTTCTCATTACTGCAGCTAAATGCTTTAAGTGTTCTGCTTCTGTCTTGCTGAAAATTAATATATCATCAAGATATACAATGATGAATTTCCCTAAAAAATCCTTCAGGACTTCGTTCATCAACCTCATGAAAGTACTGGGCGCATTCGTTAAGCCAAATGGCATGACAAGCCATTCATACAGCCCCTCATTTGTCTTGAATGTTGTCTTCCATTCATCACCTTCTCTCATTCAAATTTGATGATACCCGCTTTTTAAATCAATCTTTGAAAAAAACTTTGCTCCACCCAAGCAATCCATCAAGTTGTCCATCCTTAGCAATTGAAATATGTATCTAATGGTAATGTTATTGATCTCCCTTGAGTCTGTACACATTCTCTAGCCTTCATCTTTCTTTGGGCTGAGCACTATCGGAACAATGCATGGACTCAAGCTTTCTTGAATCAATCCTTTGTCCATTAAGTCCTAGACCTGTCTCTTAACTTCTTCATTTTTCTACGGCGTCAATCTATACGTTGCTTTGTTCAGTAAGCTAGCTCCAGGTATAAGATCAATATGATGACTTATACTCCTAATTGGTGGCAACGAACAAGGTAGTTTGTCCACTACTATATCAACAAAATCTCCCATCAACTCCTGGATTTCTTCTAGTAAATCGTCTATCCTCATATTGGTCAAAACAATTTTGGGCTTCCTGACCACAATAAATTGCGTGTCTTTCTTCTTCTTAACCTCATCAAGAAGTTCCTTCCCACTCATGAGAAGTATAGTGTTGCTCGTCTTTGTTTTCACTACTTTATCCTTAATCGGTAGCAACATGTGAGTCCTACCATTTTTCTCCAGGGTGTACGTGTTCTTTCTCCCATCATGAACTACGCTTCTATCATATTTCCATGGTCTACCCAACAATAGATGACAAACATCCATGGGAATGGCATCACATAATATTTCATCTTTATATCCTCCTATTTTAAATTCAACTAAACACTGCTTAGTGACATTTACATGATGTCCTTTTTGTAGCCATGAAACTCTGTATGGGCTTGGATGTACAACAATCTCCAGCTCCAGCTTTTCTACCATCTCTATAGATACAAGATTGTCTATGCTACCACTGTCCACTATGACCTTGCATACCCTATCCTTAGTTTTTCAAGCAGTCTGAAATAGATTGTTTCTTTGGGATGGGTTCTCTGCCTCCTTCTCTAGCTTCAAGAGAACTTTCCTCATCATTAAGGATCTTTCGCCCTTAGCATCTTCTGCCTCAACATTCTGTCCTTAAGCTTCGGAAATGTGAGTTTCACCACCTTCTTTCTTCCTATCTAGACACTCATAGGATTTATGTTTGATTTTTCCACAGACAAAGCATTTCACTTCACCTCCTCTGCCTCTTCCTCATCCTCTGGCTTGAGGAAATGTATTTCTATCATCATAATGCCTTCCCTGTGAGCTTCCTCCTCTCTCAGGTTGAGTTTGAGGTTTCTTTCCCTCTTCTTTAGGTCTCTGAGTTCTGTCTTGGGAAATTGTTTTGCCTCTGGCTTCACTTCTACCTCGACCTCTTTGACCTTGCTTTCGGCTCAGATTCTCTTCAACTTTCATATCCATCTGATAAGCATCTTCCACATTTCGAATGGTCATCATGCTCATCTCATATTGAATGTCATATCGTAGACCATTCATGTACCTGACAACCTTGTCATCATCGCTTTCCCGATGACCTTCCCTAATGTTTATCCTGTAGAATTCTTTAGTGTATTCTTTTATTGACATCAGCTTCTATCTCAAATTCTACATCCTCCGAAACAGAGTGATTTGATAATCCTTGGGTATAAATTTGGCTTTCATCTTTGCAACCATTCTATCCGAGCTTTTGATTTTCTGCTTGCCTTTGTTGCGTCTATCAGCCTACAGTTCATCCCACCACAGTGTTGCATGGCCTTTAATTTTGGTAATAGCATGTTTGACTTTCTTATCTTCCTCGACATCTTCATAGTCGAAGTATTTGTCTAGAGCTCTAATCCAGTCTAGAAGTTCTTCAACATCGAAGTTTCCTTCGTACATTGGAATGTCCATTTTTTCTCTAGCACCTATCCTAGCAAAAGCCCTGAATAGGCATTCTTTTGCAGCATCTTCGACTGCAACTTCTTCTCCTTCGTTTCTAGATTCATTTTCACTTTCAGCCTCGCTGATATCTCCAGCATCAACTGTGCACCTCTATGTTGTCTCCATAGCATCAAGCCTGGCACGTAATTCACGCATCTCTCTTTCCTTTGCTAGATCAGGTATTTGCCTGTCTCTTCTTTTCGACATTTCTCTTTCCTCTACTAGATTAGGTATTTGCCTGTCTCTTCTTCTCAGTGGCATGGCTGTAAAATTTTCTACCTTCTCTCTGCTACTGAAAGAAAATAAATTGTTTTGGGATCTGATACCACACTGATGTAGACCCCCTGCCCTTGGGCCGAGATCCGAAGAGGATCTTCACTAAACCACGCCAAGGGTTAATCAAACCCTTTGTTTGAGCCATAAAGGACTTCGGGTTTTAGGAGTTGGAGAGTCTAGATATATCCCACAGCTCCTGACAAATGCCGAAATGTGAATCGTCAATGAGGGTTGACCGCTCCAACCACACCACCCATTGCCACTAAATTCGGCTTTTCGAGACTTGAGCGTACTGGGAATTCACAATTCTCGATCCCAACTCACTTGCCGCACAAATTTCTGAATTCTGAAATAGCGACCCTTTTTCAGGATTTCGTGTACCGGGGGTTTGAAACGCTTGGTTCCAAAAATCACTTGTCTCCTCTACTTACCGGACCCCAAAATGTCGAAATGTTGAAATTTCACTCTGATGACACTTCGTGTTTCGGTACTTAGAGGTTTTCAATGCAAAGCACCCCATCTCCTTGTCATCAAGATTTCCAAAATGCCAAACCCCGATATGTCAAAGTGTTGATGTTTCACACCAAAGGCACGTCGTGTTTCGCAACTTCAGGATTTTCAATGCTAAGGTCCTGATTCCTTGTCATCGATATTTCTAGTATGTCGATCTCTGAAATACCAAAATTCTGAACTTCCACTGCTAATATCCCTTTCGCGAACTGGGAGTTTGAGTGATCAAGGGTTTTGGCTTGCACTCCAAACATATGGGTCCCGAATTCTTGAAATGATTTGACTGCTCAAATTGATCACGATCAATGGTCCATGTTGATTCTTCATGTCAAGGTGGTGGATTCGTCCAACTCATAACCACCTTGTAGCTCCTCTGGATCCTACGGTCCTCACGACTTTGCGAGTTCTCCACAGAGAATTATGACCACCAGATGCACTCCTCAATGACTCATGTCCAAACAAATCAGTGTTCTCCCTCCTAAACTTAACTTCTATGAGAGGATTTCAGCCTCTGTCTCCCTTTGAACACTTCAAAGGTTAAATCCCTCCTGAGATTTCACTTATAAACTCAATCTTTCAAAAATATCCCTGCTCGCACTCCTTGCGAAAAACCTTCAAATAACCTCTGATTATTTGAGTCTTTGTCCCTGTGCACTCTTTGCAACAGTGGTCCTTCAACCTTCCTTCTGGATTTATAAAATCCAAGGCTTCAACCAGCCTGTGCACACCTTGCATGACTCTGTGCTTCACCTGCACTTCAGCTGGTATGAGAACAACGATATCTCTCCTGAGCTTTTTGAGATAAAACTCAGACCCTCGTCAACGCACACCTTGCGGACATTCGCTGCACTCCTTGCAAGAATTCTCAGGAAGAGAAACAATTGAAACTCATTCTTCACCTCTCTCAGACTTCATACATTCACCATGAAATCATACACACAATGCAGCATTGAAATAAATGCATAACGGAGAACCAAATCAACTGTAAACATACCATTCAACAAATGTAAACAATAAGCATCATAACACCATGAAAGTTGAGTCAAAACTTCATATATTAACTCAAGTGCTCCTGTACATGGGTTCTTCTCTACAACTCTCTGCTACAACTCTCCAGCTTATCAATTCTGAATGATCATCCCAAGTTACAATAATACAAGGATGAGGGTGTCTATATTTGTTTTCCCTCCTATGCTTCTAAAACTATCTAATCTAACATTCATATCTACCTACTTTACATTAACAGACTTAAATGCCTAATACATCCAATAGATGAGAGTAATCTCTCCATATTTGTTCATATCTCTAAGACATAAATGTAAGTACGCCTTTTCCTAGCTATTACATTAATGCTTCAAATTTCAAAAATTTAAAATGTTTTCATAGAAACATTGTCTTTTTTCATCCACGCGTCCAACTATTCCTTTGGCTACGCGTGTGCTTTGGCTTTGGCTTTGTACGATGCTCCTGCATCATAGAGGAAGCCAAGAAACATATAGCATAGACCCAGGTATAGTGCACGCAATTGATAAGCGATGAAATTGAAGCCCAGATAGTGGACACACTCAAGGAGAAGACTGCACAGGCACAGACACATGTAACAAAGCTCAAAGAGAAGTTTCAAGCGGTCACTAGGGAGGTCAAAGATTTGTGTTAGGTGGCTCAGAACAACCCACATGTCAGTGTTGGGGGCTTGTGGGAAGATTACCAAAGAGGAAAGAAAAATGATTTTGGGAAAGAAAGCATGCACGAGGAAAGTGACAGCTGGAAGTAAGAACAACACACACACATGTAGGGAAGACCTAACGACGTTAGGGTTAGGTTTTTTGCAGCAAATTGTAATGGATGAAGAGATAGAAACATATAATTATAGATACTTAGGTATCATAGTAGAGGTCAAGATTTTGATGATTAGAGAGACTAGTCATTGTTGTAGAGCTATTGTAGCGAACCAATATGTACTATTTTGTTGTATGATCTATTTTGGCAAGCTTTTGAGCTAAAGAGAACGAAGGAGGGTAGATCTTGAGGGTTAGATTGCAGGATGAGGATCCTAGTGCGATCTAGTCTGCCTCATATAGATCTTACCCAGCTGGGAAGAGTTGTAAGCATGCGGTGTTGTAATGTCATAACGACTATAATAAAAGAGCTGAGAGCCAAATCTTTGTGGACATATCCTAGGAGGGGGTGAAGCACTGTAACATCTATGTTATGTGATGAATGCATGCATATCTTTATTGTCTTCAATAGTTATTTTTATGCTGAATGAATATGTTTTTATATTTCTTGTTTATTTGCAAATGACAGTATATTGCATTTACAAGATATAATAGTGGTTCAATATACAATTTTCATATCTCGCACTCAATCCTAGGTTGTAAACACATGAGTATTACAGCCACCCATTAAAGCTATCTTGGGTGAGACCGCACAACGCATTCTGTGTGTTATGTTTCCTTTTGGTTTACCAGGAGGACTGATAGTTTTAGAGGTTTTTTTAGAAATCCGAACATACATGAACCCTACATTAATAAACTTAGATAGAATAGAAGAGTAAACTAACACCAACCATATATGTGGAAGTACCATGCTATCTATGAGTCTTGACCTCGTAGTGTCATTGTTACTCTGGGGGTTCATCTCTACATGATACTAGAGGTAGTTCCAACTACTGTCCCACATAAACAATGCTACAAGGTAGTATCACATACTATAAAATTCAGCTTCTTCACAATCTTTTCAAAAGTTGAACAGAAGGATATTGCAATTACTATAGCCTCAACCCAAGCACCTTCTATCCAACAGAAGAAGGTCGAAAAAAATGCAGCAAAGCACACAGATTCCTTCTGCACACAGACATCTCATGTAGCCCAACTGGTTAAACAGATTCAACCTTGACAACAACAGGTTCATGATATCCTTCCACAACGCAATGTCTCCAACAAGGCAAGCAACGCACCAAGATTCAATCGCTTTCCCCTCTCCCCTGGGAACTCAACACAATGGAGACCATTTCTTCCTAAGGAGGGAGGATTGATCCAATTGGATATCGGTGGCCACCCACTTCTTCCAACTGGCTCAAAACAATTTTCTGACAATTTTGACAATTTACTATTTTTAGCAATTTTTAACTTCTAGGGCCATTTTGAGAGCCCAAATGAAGGTTTTTCGAGATCGATATTCTCAATGATGGCCAAAGGCTTTGATTTATCCTCCAAAATGAATCTCCTCGATGATACCTTTCCAACGAGCTATCGTGCGCCCCAAACGAAGATCGTATGCCAAAGTTACAACCCCGGGAACTTGATACACCAAACTACCCAAAACGGGGTCCACAAAATTGTTGGCTTTTCATCTTCCGGGGTTAGGATTTTGGATTTTATTTATGATAAAAAGGCCTTTGGAGCCTCATTGTAAAATCATCTTCTTGCGAATTCGAGTAGCGAACACATCTCTTCTCAAAGATACCCTGCCACCATTCTAGCGAGTCTTTCACTCTGTATTTTTACAGTCTTTGTGCATTTTCATTCATTAATAGAAAATTGTGTATTATTGTATCTTTGTGTTTATGGTTTCATATCTGATACATTTATGTTATATTATTGGATATCCGAGATATCTCTATACATTTCTTTATTATATTTTCGCTCTCATTTCATGCCAAAAATAATCTAGATCGGTTATAGTGGTAGAGAATAGATTTAATCTAAGGCCTAGCCCATATCACTCTAATGAGTTATCAATCTCCCATGGTTTAAATAAAAATAAAATATAACGGCATTTTTTGTAATTGTACTAACAACATATGGATTTTCCATCAATGTTGAGGATGTAGAACATGGACATCCTAAATAAAGAAAGTCGTGGTATAGTAAGACTTGGACTTACACTTTAGTAGTTCATTGTTTTTCTAATATTTTATGTTACACTAAGAAAACAAGCTTTGCTATGAGTTTTGAGTCTCTTTTTACTATAATGTCTTTAAATTGGTTGGAGTTGATTAGTTTCAATCTCATGTATAAAGCCAATGCCTAAGTTTGGTTGTTAACCACGATTATTGACCTAATTAGGGGACATCCATCAAACTCAAAGTTGATCAAGGATTTGACCCCAAAACCTCATTTATTGTAACCACAACACTCATCCACTCTAGCTAACCCACAAGATCATATCATTTTTTATTATAATAATATAACTTTATTTTTTAAATTTGTTTAATAATAATAATAATAATGTTTTTAAATTCAAATCATACTTATACTTAAATGTCAAACCTTATAAGTTTAGATATACATTTAGGTCAATTACTCACTTTCTGTATGGTTACCTCTACCTTTCATCCAAAATTATTAAAATTATTTAGTTTATTTATATAAAAATATAAAAAACTAATCATTTTATTATATATCATATAAATTAAATGAGTTGAAGGTTACAACTTTTATCTGCATTTAGGTGTCTTTCGGTCTGTGGCTGGTCTCGCGATGCCTCTGTCATAGGCTCAGGCGCGAAGAACCTAGGCCCTCCCCGGCCCTTTTCTTTTTTCCGGTTCCCTTCCCCCCGCAGTTAATCCCTGGACTTTTTTTCGGCGACGAGCTGTCCTCCTGACGCAAGTCTCTGGCTCCCTCCAAGCAATAGACAGTATTTTCGGAGGACAGATGTAGGACGACAAAGGCGAGGAGGTCAATTTTGAACTTAGCCCCTCCTCAGAGAGAGCGTTTTGCTCGTACAGTGAGTTTCTCGACAGAAGAAAACAGACGAATTCGGACCTTCTTTCTCCCAAACCTCCCTTATCCAGAACAGAAGACTCACATGTCACACGAGAGAAATACCCCTCCGTTCGAGCCGAGGGTCACAGTTTTAATGGCGCCGGATCTAGCATTAATGGAAAGCATGGAACAAAACACGGTTCATCCTACGCCTCGTGGCGAAGTTCGCGCTAAGACTTCTTACCTTGGTTGTAGCGGTAAAAGTTCACTTCCTCCTCCTGTCGCAGAAAAACATTTTTCGGATCACAGGAAGAGCGGCCAGGGTTCGATCCCTCTCGGGGACTTGGGTGAGCAAAGACCCAGGAAATATCTCAATTGTACAGGGAAAAAAAAGGAAAATATACAAATGGTGGTTGGAAGGGACATTCAGGTCTCAGAGGTATCACGGTCTGCAGACAAAACTCTGGTAGGTCGTTTCGCCGAGAAAAAAGCAGGAGAAGAAGCACTGTCTAGATGGATGGATGACCAATGGAAACCTGTGCTTGGATATTCCCCGGAGGCGCACACTCGTGGATGGTATTGGTTTGTTCTCATCTCTGAGGAGGATTGCAGGGCAGTTTTAAGTAAAGAATGGATGTGGCGTCCCTCCGGCTTAATTCTCAAGCCTGGACAGTGGATTTTGATCCCGGCAGGGAACTCTAGGCTATTATCCGAGTCTAGGCCATCTTGCCCGGTCGCCCTCTATGTTCCTTGTCGAGGGACTCTCTGGAAGCTATTGGAAATCAACTAGGACTTTTTGTTGGTCTCGAACCTAACTGGGCGACCAAAAGTGATCGAAGATGGGTGTTGATTCAGACAGAAATGGATGTAGGAGAGGGCCTGGTTGGAAATGTAGACATTATTCATGGAGAAAATATATGGCACCAGAAAGTTATTACTGGAAACTGCCCTTTTGTTGCTTTGGTTGTCACGAGATAGGGCATCTGCGATCCCAGTGTAAAAAAATTTCTCCCTGGTTCCAAAATATGGGTAAGGTATGGAAGCAAAAATCGACTATAGGCAGGATTGAAAATAAAGAGGTTTTCATTGTGGAAAGCAGAAAGTCAGAACTGTTCTTTCAAGAAGAAGAGGCAGAGCCCTAGGAGCAAGCATTAAAAGCAGCTTCAAGGCCGCGAGAACCTTCACGTGATTTTTCTTCAATTCCTTCATTGGTTTCCCCTTCTTCGCATGTTTCCAATGAAAAGGTTGAGTTAGGCGGTGCCCCTTGCCCTTTTCCCTATGCCCCTCTCCCTGTGCTAGATCTATTGGCTTACCCACTCCATCTTCCCTTGAACCCTTGGTTACCCCTTCTGAAGACAAGGCTTTTGTGTTCTTCCCCGGAAAGAATTACCCAATTTCATCATAATTAAAAGCATTATAGGGAATTTGTATGCCCCTTTTTTCCATTTCAACATAGCGACCTACTAACCACCACATCGGGAAGAGATACTTAGGTCTATGTAGGTTGGAAGTGCTCGATGGAAATAATGGTTGTCCCCTTCTATATGAATGCCCATCCTTAAGAAACTTAGAGATTCCCCAACCACTTAAAGTTGATCTGATGTAATGTGGTTTGGATGCGTTGTTCGGGTAGTAGTATTAACCAGTAACCACATTAGTCAACATATCTACAGGTCACTTGTTTGTCTTAGTCCCAGCTTTTTTGTTGAACGCATCCTCGATGACAACCTTGTCGTATATACTTTCCCTATATTTGTTATTAGTGTGTCTTACTCCTACACCGTCCCTAAACCCCTCGCCCCTTGGCCCACCTTCCCCTCGAACCTCTGAGATACCCTTTGTTTACCAGTCCCCCTGACCCCATAGAAGCATGAACCTGTGTTAAGTCAGTCTCTTGGACACATCCCTTTGGTGCCTCCCCTTCCTCCTCCCTCTTTGCCTAACTCTTCACCCCTGCCAAACAATATGTTAAGGTTTAAGCTATTATTAGGTTTGTTTTTAATTTACTAGATAACCATACCATAGATAGGATAACTGAGAGAAACACAATCACAAGATACAAAACATTTGTCCTGGGAAACCCTCATGGGGAAGAAAACCCGGCAAAAACTTCCTTAATATAGATAGCCAATGCAATGCCAAGACAATAAACCAAACACTAGAGAATATCCTCTACTGAGCAATGTGCCTCTCTCTCTCTTCCTTCTTCTCCAACTCCAACGACCAAACTTGCACTCTGGATGATCGAATGAGTGAGTGAAAAAATGAGGCATTGGCTTCCTTTATTTATACAAACTGGTAGGTGTTGAAATGGTTTCTCTTCACTGGGCAAGGCTGACTTGTCTTCTGAGTGGTTAAAACCACTTTAAATTGCCTGGGGGCGACTTTTCAATTTGCATAATATATCTAGGGTTTGACCAATCCACAAAAGGGGATTTGGTCAATTACAATGCCCGACATGATCAATCCACAAAAGGGGATTGATCTAATGAATAATAAATGAATAATAAAGATATTAATTTTTGCAGTTACAATATTTCAACACTCCCCCTTAACAAGAAGGGTATTCTACAACATCATCAGGAGAGAGAGAGGGCATCAACATCAACAACATCTAGAACACTGACTGACATATCTATAAATCATCGGAAGTTTTTCTCATCATCAATATCATCATTCACAACAGGGAGTTGGAATGGCATCATCATCATGTACATCAACATGGATTGCAATAACAACACAAGGTTGATAAAACATCAACAACAACAATATCACAGCACAAACGCTGGAGCATCATCATCAACAACAACATCACAACACAAAGGCCGAAGTATCATCAACATCAATAGCATCACAACAAGAAGGCTGGCGTATCATCAACATCAACACTAGACTGGAAATCTTCAACGTGAAGCTAGCATCTCAACAACATTAGCATGACGCTGGAAATCTTCAACATGACGCTGACATCATAAAAAAATCAACACGAGGTTGGAAATCTTCAGCACGAGGCTAGCATCATAGCAACATCAACACGAAGCTGAAAATCTTCAGCACGAGGCTGGCATCATAAAAACAACAACGCGAGGCTCAAAATTTTCAGCACGAGGCTGGCATCATAACACTACTCCCCCTTTCGAGAGAGGTCCTTTCGGACTACACCAAGCTTATCTTGAAAGTGCTCAAACTTTACATGTGATGCAGGAGCATTGCCAACTCATCAAGCGAGCCAGCACCTCAAGCAGAGATCAGCTGGATAAACAAACGCAAAATTTTGAAATGCCTTGGAAACTGTTGTGCAAATCTTAAATGAATCATTTAAGAGATGGCGCTTTTGTATATTGTATCAGACCTCGAGCCATACGCTCTTGTCTGAAGTAGATAGGAGGCATTTAATCTAGTTAATGCTGGTAGATAGGATTTTAAGTCTAGATTTGATAGTTTAGAGATTTGAGAGGGAAAACGGATATAGACACCCTCATTGTACCATTGTAACATATGGAAGCATTCAGGAAAAGAGAAGAGCAAGCAAAGAATAGTGTATGAAGAACACCCATGTACAGGCATTTGAATTAATAGAAGAAGGTTCTGATTCAAACTCATGGTTGGTGTTGTTTCTCTGTGTATATTGTTTATGTGCTCATGAATGTTTGCTTCTTGATATGCATTTGCTTTGTATATGCTGTGCATGTGATTTCATGTTTCAAACTGAAGTTTGAAATGGAGAGAAAGTGAGGTTCAATTGTTTCTGTATCTGAGCCAGGAGATTCCTGCAAGGTGTGCAGTTGAATTCATCCGCAAGGAGTGCGTTGATGAAGGCTCAGTAGTTTAACTTTTGTTCTCATTCACCCAGAAGTGGAAGTGAGTTGTTGAAGTCGTGCAAGGAGTGCGCAGGCTGAAGAAGTCTCAGTTGTAAATCTGAGCAAAGGAGATCGAAGACTGCTGCTGCAGGAAGTGCGCAGAGTCGGAAGGATTGAACACTTGGGGAGTTGTTGAATGTTGAGCGCAAGGAGTGCGTGCAAGTTCCTCTGAAGGAACCAGAGTGGAAAATCTCAGGAGGTATAGCACCTTCGTGATATCGTTAAAAGAGAGCACAGGAGGTTTGTGTCGTGGAATGTTCAAACAAGGAGTTGCAAGCGCAGGCGTTGGAGAGCAAGTTCTGAGAAGGAACACTTAGCCATTCGCAAGAAATCTTCAAGGAGGAGAAATCGACGGTCAGGATTCGTAGCGGAGCTTGGCGAAATCCTGTCAGCCGTTAGATCTCGGGAAGTTGCGTCGGGTTTAATCCCTAGCTAACAAAGGAGAAGTCATCGGGATACCGGAGTCATCAGGTTTTCATAGGGTAAGAATCGGAGACCTTGAAAGTCCTGAAATCCTGAGGAAGGATCTCAGCCGTGGATCTTGACTGGACACGCGTCAGACATCCGGAGAGGAGTCGGGGTTCAACTCATCGGAGAATCAGAGTTTCTAGAGTTGTGAAAATATTACATATTGAAATCGCGATCCGCGATTTCCCGATAGGATTAGAGTCATTGATCTCAACAAGGATGCGTGGCAGGAGATTCCGAAGAGTCGGGGTTCGGCATTTCGGGGTTTCCGCATACAAGGGAACTATTGCATTAGGAGTCGCGATTTCGCGATATCCGATAGAGCGACGAGGGAGATAGTGACGTGGAAGGGCTAGTTCTCACGTGCATCGGGGATCGACATCTCGAGATTCCTAGTGTCGTGAGAATCACTGCAGGAGGAGTCGCGAAACTCCGAATCGCGACAACCACGTGGTCACAGTGTTTGAGTGGAGAACAGGTGTCAACATATCGGAGTTCGGGTATTTGGAAGTCCCGTGCACACGACAACGGGAATCGCGATATCCTGATACGCGATTTCCCGACGGATACAAGGATAGAGTGGGGACCATCAGGGTCAGAGAGGTGAATAGGTGTCACATCCACACCAGAGGATTGGTATATCAGGAATCGGGGATTTGGAAGGCGAGCTGTCTACAACAACGCAAGTGCCGATTTCCCGACGGGTAAACTCCCGATAGGAGCAAGGAAAAGCATTTGGAGAATATCCATCGGGGTTCGGGGATTTGTAAGACCCGATCTCGTGAGTGCAGGACTCGCGATCACGCGAGGCCCGATTTCCCGATAGGACAACGGGAAATCATAAAGAGCATACTGTGGGTGTAGAGAACTCCCGATAAGGGGTTTGAAGAGCATTTTTTGTTCTTCGGGCCGTTCAAGGAGAAGGCCCTGTGAGAGCGGGCGTGCCCTGGGTGGTGCGTTTGTGTCAGAGTGGTATCGGAGCGAAGATCTTGTCTGTATATTTCAGGCAAGGGAGCCAGAGAAAAGGAGCACTCTGATACACGCAGAGTGGTATCAGAGCGGATTTCTTGTCTATATATTTCAGGCAGGAGGACAGAAGAAGAGAAGGAGCACTCTGATACACATCAAGTGGTATCAGAGCGAGAAAATCTCTTTGCTTTCTATAGCAGAGGAGAAGAGAAAATTTCACCATGCCGCCGAGAAGAGAAAGACAATCACCCGATCCAGAGGATAGGGGGAACCAGAGAGGAAGAGGAAGACAAGCACAGAATACAGAAATGGAGAGGCAGATACGTGATCTCCGAGCGAGATTAGAAGATATGGAAGCAGCGCAGAGACGCACAACCAGTGCTGGAGATCTGAGTGACTCCGAAGGCGAAGTTGAAGTTGAACAACAAGGAGAAGTTGCAGCCGAAGATGCAGCCAATGAGCGATTAATTAAAGCTATCGCCCGGATGAGTTCAAAAAAAAGATGGACATTCCAGCTTATGAAGGGAGTCTGGATGCATAAGAGCTTCTAGATTGGATTAGAGCTCTTGATACCTACTTCGATTATGAGGATATCGAAGAGGATAAAAAGGTTAGACATGTTGTTACAAAATTGAAGGGACACGCAACATTATGGTGGGACAAGCTTCAAGCAGATAGACGTTCCAAAGGCAAGCAAAAGATAAAAAGTTGGGATCGAATGATTGCGAAGATGAAGGAAAAGTTCATCCCAAGGGATTATCAAATCACACTGTTCAGGAGAGTGAAGAACTTGAGACAAAAGTTGATGACAGTAAAAGAGTATATTGAGGAATTTTACAAGCTAAATATCAGAGCAGGTCATCGGGAGAGAGATGATGAAAAAGTTTCCAGGTATATGAATGGCTTGAGATACAATATCCAGGATGAGATGAGTATGACAACCATCAGAACGGTGGAGGATGCATATCAAATGGTGTTGAAAGCTGAAGAGAAGCTAAGACGTAAGCCATCACAGCGAGGCAGAGGTAGGAGCCAGCCAAAAGGTAAGTCAGTTGCCCAAGATAGGTTCCAGAAATCCAAGGATGACTGGAAGAAGTCTCAGACTAGAACAAAAAGAGGTGGAATTTCACAGCGAGGCCAGTACGCTGAACAGCGAAGGCAGCAGACAGAACAGAGCGGAGGATACGCTGATAATAACACATTTCCTTGTACCAGAGGTAGAGGAAGAGGCAGAGGTGGAGTCATCACATGCTTCACGTGTGGAAAGAATGGACACAAGGTAGTTGACTGTCCAGATAGGAAGAAGGATGGAGGAGAAGCTCACATCGCCGAGGCACAGAGGCGAGATGCTGAGGCAAAAAACACATAAGAGGGAAGGTCGTTGATGATGCGTAAGGTTCTCTTAACACCCAAGAAGGAGGTGGAGGACACGGCTCAGAGGAACCAACTTTTCAGAACCACATGCAAGACCAAAGATAGGAAATGCAAGGTTATTGTGGATAGAGGAAGCACAGATAATCTCGTTTCAACCGAGATGGTGGTGAAACTAGAGTTGGAGACAACTGATCACCCAAGTCCATATAAAGTCTCATGGCTACAGAAGGGACATCAGGTAATGTCACCAAACAGTGCTTAGTTGACATCAAGATAGGAGGATACAATGATAAAATACTCTGTGATGTTATTCCTACGGATGTATGTCATTTATTGCTAGGTAGACCATGGCAATATGACAGGAACGTAATTCATGATGGGAAGATGAATATGTATACTTTGGAGAAGAATGGAAGAACACATATGCTACTTCCAATTAAAGATAAAGAAGTAAAACCAG
>ML778098.1:1979241-1992338 GCA_009831015.1 Picea engelmannii | reverse complement strand
TGGATCCAAGTAAAGTGGAGGTAATTAAAAATTGGCCATCACCGAGAAATATTTTCGAGGTGAGAAGTTTTCATGGACTGGCTAGTTTCTATCGAAAATTCATCAGGAATTTCAGTGGAATTAGCGCAGCGATGATGGATACCATCAAGAAAAGACATAAATATTTTCATTGGACTGAAGAGGCAAAGAAGAGCTTCAATCTGTTGAAGTGGAAGATCACAGAACAGTCGGTTTTGGTGTTGCCTGATTTTACGAAAGTGTTCCAGGTGAAATGTGATGCAAGTGGCTTTGCCATAGGAGCGGTCTTGAGCCAGGAGGACAGACCAGTTGCATATTTCAGTGAGAAGCTGGATGAGGCAAAAGTGAAGTACTCCACGTATGACAAAGAATTTTATGCTATCATACAGGTGCTGAAGAAGTGGAGGCATTATTTGATCCCGAAATAATTTGTTTTGTATAGTGATAACCATGCATTGCAGTTTGTGACTCAACATGAGAAGTTGAATCAGAAACATGCTAAATGGGTAGAGTATATGCAGAATTTTACATTTGTAATTAAGCACATTTCAGGTACTGCTAACAAAGTGGCTGATGCTTTGAGGAGGAAGTGTTTGTTGCTGCAGGAGTTCTGAGTCAAAACATTGGGTTCTGAAAATCTTAGGGACATGTATGCAGGTGATGCAGATTTTGCAGAGGCATATGAAGCAACTGAGAATCCAGTTCTCATAGACAGAAGCCCATGGATAGATTACATGATCCAAAATGGACTGTTGTTCAGAGGAAATCAGTTATGCATTCCGAATTGCTCCATGAGGGAGAATTTGGTAAAGGAGAAGCACAATGGTGGATTAGCGGGACATTTTGGCCACGACAAGACATTTGCAAAGCTAAACGAAGCATACTTTTGGCTAGGGATGCGGTCGAAAGTCAAGAAGTTTGTCGACAGATGTATAATTTGCCAGCATTCAAAGGGCAGGAAGCAGAATGTGGGATTCTATCAACCATTACCCATACCCGAGAGGCCGTGGGATGAAATCAACATGGATTTCGTATTGGGATTGCCTAGGACGCAAAGAGGACATGATTCGATCTTTGTGGTGGTTGACAGGTTTTCCAAAATGGCACATTTTATCCCATGTCAGAAGACTAGCGATCCGACTCATATCACAAATTTGTTTTTCAAGGAGGTCGTTAGACTTCATGGATTACCCAGAAGCATAGTATCGAACAGGGATACAAAATTCATTGGACATTTCTGGAGGACACTCTCAAGGTGTGCAGTTGAATTCATCTGCAAGGAGTGCGTTGATGAAGTCTCAGTAGTTTAACTTTTGTTCTCATTCACCCAGAAGTGGAAGTGAGTTGTTGAAGCCGTGCAAGGAGTGCGCAGGCTGAAGAAGAAGTCTCAGTTGTAAATCTGAGCAAAGGATATCGAAGACTGCTGCTGCAGGAAGTGCGCAGAGTTGGAAGGATTCAACACTTGGGGAGTTGTTGAATGTTGAGCGCAAGGAGTGCGCGCAAGTTCCTCTGAAGGAACCAGAGTGGAAAAGCTCAAGAGGTATAGCACCTTCGTGATATCGTTAAAAGAGAGCACAGGAGGTTTGTGCCATGGAATGTTCGAACAAGGAGTTGCAAGCGCAGGCGTTGGAGAGCAAGTTCTGAGAAGGAACACTTATCCATTCACAAGAAATATTCAAGGAGGAGAAATCGACGGTCGGGATTCGTAGCGGAGATTGGTGAAATCCCGTCAGCCATTAGATCTCGGGAATTTGCACCGGGTTTAATCCCTAGCTAACAGAGGAGAAGTCATCGGGATACTGGAGTCATTGGGTTTTCATAGGGTAAGAATTTGAGACCTTGAAAGTCCCGAAATCGCGAGGAAGGATCTCAGCCGTGGATCTTGACTAGACACGCGTCAGACATCCAGAGAAGAGTCGGGGTTCAGCTCATCGGAGAATTGGGGTTTCTGGAGTCGTGAAACTCTTACATATTGGAATCGCGATCCGCAATTTCCCGATAGGATCAGAGCCGTTGATCTCAACAGGGATACGTGGCAGGAGATCCTGAAGAGTCGGGGTTCGACATTTCGGGGTTTCAGCATACAAGGGAACTGTTGCATTAGGAGTCACAATTTCGTGATATCTGATAGAGCGACGAGGGATATAGTGACGTGGAAGGGCTAGTTCTCACATGCATCAGGGATCGACATCTCGGGATTCCTAGTGTCATGAGAATCGCTGCAGGAGGAGTCGTGAAACTCTGAATCGCGACAACCACGCAGTCACAGTGTTTGAGTGGAGAATAGGTGTCAACATATCAGAGTTCGGGTATTTGGAAGTCACGTGCACACGACAACGAGAATCGCGATATCCCGATACGCGATTTCTCGACGGATACAAGGATAGAGTGGGGACCATCAGGGTCAGAGAGGTGAATAGGTGTCGCATCCACATCGGAGGATCGGTATATCGGGAATCGGGGATTTGGAAGGCGAGTTGTCTACAACAACGCAAGTGTCGATTTCCTAATGGGTAAACTCCCGATAGGAGCAAGGAAAAGCATTCGGAGAATATTCATCGGGGTTCGAGGATTTGTAAGACCCGATCTCGTGAGTGCAGGACTCGCGATCACGCGAGGCTCTATTTCCCGATAGGAGAACGGGAAATCATAAAGAGCATCCTGTGGGTGTAGAGAACTCCAGATAAGGGGTTTGAAGAGCATTTTTTGTTCTTCGGGCCGTTCAAGGAGAAGGTCCTGTGAGAGCGGGCATGCCCTGGGTGGTGCATTTGCATCAACATGAGATAGAGGCTTGGTTAACACATCAACATGTTCATCCGTGCTAACATACTGGAGCTTTATGGCTCCTCTCTCCACCATATCAAAGACGTAATGATATTGGATCTCTATGTGTTTTGACTTGTCATGGAACACATGGTTCTCTGTAATCTTTTTGCAACTTTGGTTATCACATAGGATCATGGTTGCTTCCATCTCCAGATTGAATAGACCTATCAACAACTTCCAAAGCCATATGGATTCACAACTGGCGGAACATGAAGCAATGTATTCTACTTCTGCCATGTTGAGAGCAATGCTTGATTGCTTCCTACTCTGCCATGAGATCATGGTTGACCCCAAACTGAAAAAACATCCTGAAGTGTTCTTTTTGTGAGAGACACTTCTAGCCCAATATGAATCGGTATAGCCACTCAATCTGAACTCATGATCTCCATTATAAATGAGACCACAATCTAGTGTACCCTTAAGTTACCTCATCACATGTTTTGCAGCAACCAGGTGAACACATTTGGGCTCTACCAAAAATTGACTCAAGGTGTTCACAACAAAACATATATATGTCCTAGTGTTCATCAAATATATCAATGATCCAATGATCTGTCTGTACAACGTAGCATCAATCAATTCTGACGAAGTTTCAACCATGAGCTTCAACTTTGTTTCCATGGGTGTATTCATGGACTTGCACTCCAACATATCAAATCTCTTCAGTATTTCAACTACATACTTCCCTTAGTAAAGGAAGATCTTCTCTGGACTCTTCCAGACCTCAAGACCTAAGAAATAGTGCATTAGGCCAAGGTATTTCAACTCAAATTCTGCAGTGAGCTTCTTCTTACAGTCAGTGATGAGATTTTTTTCTCCAGTTAAGAATAAGTCATCCACATACAACAACAATATAAAAGGCTCATAATTCATAACCTTGAAGTAAATGTTAGAATCATCTTTACTCTTGGTAAAACCCAAGCTCGTCAGGAAACTGTCAATCCTTCCATACCAAGCTCTAGGAGCTTGCTTCAGTCCGTACAGAGCCTTCTTCAACTTGCAAACATGGGTTTTCCTGTTTTCAACTTCAAACCCTTGAGGTTGTTCTATGTACACTTCTTCTTCAATGACACCATTCAAGAAAGTTGTTTTCACGTCCATCTAGTGTAATTTCCACTTCATCTCAACTGCAAGAGATATGATGGTTCTGATTGAAGTGTATCTAGCTACAGGAGCAAACATCTCTTCATAATCAATGCCTTCCTTTTGAGAAAATCCACGAGCAACAAACTTTTCTTTATATTTCTCAATACTTCCTTCAACAACATGTTTTATTTTGAAAATCCATTTGGAAGATACCACATCCTTGTTCTTCGGTCTGAGAAATATTTCTAATACATCATTATTTATAATGGATTGGTATTCTTTTATCATGGCATCTACCCATTCTTTCTTTTGAATAGATTCTTCAAGGAAAGTAAGCTCCTTCTCTAAGAGATCACACATCAAAGCCATATAACTAGATAATGGTTTGGGTTTCGTCACTTGTCTCATGGTTCCTTCGGGGGCACCATACTTCTCTCCATATTAAATAAGTTCCCTTTCCTAGGTTGTCTTTCTCTTATGGGAGATCGTCATCTGGGGAGGTTCTTGAGATTCTATTATGTCATGATCTTCTAGGATCTCCTCATCAGGGGAAGTTATGACTTCCCTCACTAGTTCTGCAACTCTGGGAGCCAAATGTTCTTCTTCATATACTTCTTCAAACTAACATCTTCTTGATTTCTTGAGTGTTGCATATTCATCAAAGGTTACATCCCCGATGATATCAATGTGATGGTAACCTGGTATATAAACTCTAAAGGCCTTGGAGACCTCATAGTATCCAACAAATATTCCCTTCTTTCCTAAAGGGTCTAGCTTGGTTCTCTTCTCTTTCAGAATGTGTACAAATATTGGGTAGCCAAATATTTTGAGATGGCTTGCTTCTGGCTTCTTTCTGGAGAACATCTCTTCAGGGGTATTGAACACAAGTGAACTATGGGACAATCTGTTTTGAACATATGCTGTTGTTTTTGTTGCTTCTTCCCATAAGTGCATTGGAAGATCTTGATCATGGATCACAGTATTCACTACTTCCATTATAGTTTTGTTCTCTCTTTCTGCTACACCATTTTGTTGAGGATTGTAGGGAGTGGTGAGCTCCCTCTTGATCCCGACATCTTTGCAGAATTTTGCAAACTCTTTTGAGGTGTATTCACCTCCATTATCTGACCTGAGTATATTGATCTTTCGTTTAGAGAGATTCTCTATCAAGGCTTTGAATTCCTTTAATTTACTGGGCACTTCATCTTTTGATTTCAAAAATTACACCTAGGTTTTGTGAGAATAGTGATCAATAAAAGAGACATAGTATACATACCCAGTGATGGATTTTGATGGCATTGGGCCACATACATCTGAGTGAATGAGTTCTAGGACTCCTCCTTCTTTAATGTCTCTCTTCGGGAAATGTTTCTTGATGCTCTTTTCTTGTGCACATCCATTGCTGACACCTTCATGGTCAACCTTGAATTTTGGTAGACCGGTGACTGCCTTACTTACATATGGTAATGCCTTGTAGTTGATGTGGGCTAATATTGTATGCCAAAGTTCACATGGATTCAATAAAGTGGGTCAAGGCTGCTTCTGAATGACCCTTTAGCTTATACAAGCCACATTCTTATTTTCCAATAACAATTGCTTCTTCCATGATTTTTCCCTTTGGGCCACATAAGAACTTCTCCATCTATGAAGGAAACTCTGAAGCCTTTCTTTTCTAAAGATAAGATAGAAGGTAAGTTCTTTTTCAAACCTGGTACATATAGTACATCCTTCATCTTCATTGGGGCCCTTGAATCAAGTTTGTAATTTGATTCACATACTCCTTTGATAGGGTATTGATAATCATCTCCAAGTGTAACTTTCTGGGGAAACTTATTTTCTGTAAGGCAAGAGAGAATGTCTCTTTGACATGTCATGTGCTTGGAAGCACCATCGTTTATGAGCCAAGTGTCCTCACCAGGTGACATTGATCCCGAGAGGGAAGAGATTAAGACATAGTCTTCAATTTGTTCTTTTATCATCTTTGTGGGTGGCTCTTCATCTTCAACTGCATTGGCATGGTGCCTCTTGTTTCTCTTCTTGTATTCTTCTCGTCTAGATGGAGAATTCTTAGAAATATGTTCCATCTTGTCAAAATGGTAACATTGGTAGGATGAGAAATATTTTTCTCTTATTTCACCTTTCTGAAATTTCTGGAATCTCCTTGGAGGGTGAGATTCTTTATGTATGAATTTGTTTTGGGGATGAGACTCCTTATGAGTTTATTTATGGAAGTAATACCTCTTTCTTCCTCCTTTAGTATGAGCAGTTAGGGTTTGATCTTCATCTCTTGATAGCAATGCTTCTCTATTAGCTACTCTTGCTTCTTCTTGAACACATTCTTCCCAAAGACTGTCAAGGTGTAGTTTCTCCTTTCTGACACAAATAGTTTGGATGAATTCATCCCAAGGTATTGTGAGACCATTAAGGATTGTCATTATAAGTTCGTCTTCATATATAGTATCTTCAATTGCTTCTAGTTGTTCTTTGAATTGTGATATTCTAGAGAAATATTCATGAATTGTTTCTCCTTTTTGCATCTTTGTACTTTTGAGTTGTGTTAGCGTCAGAAGTCACCCCTGGATTGCAGCAGGAGCAGATCCCGATGCCCATAAGTTTATGTCACGATTTGTTTATAAAAGAGGTGATCGAATGGAAGCTATCTCAGCACCATATTGTTCTAACTCCGAAACTAGGGCAGGTAGGCATGGGCCGGTGAGGTCTTAATCAAACTTTAGACAGTGAAATGTAGTAAGGGTGAGTAGGAGGAAGACTTGTATCAAAGAGATGCAAAGGTCTGTCGTAAACATCAGGTTTCTAACAAACTGTAGAAGAAGGCACCTAAAAGAAAGATCTTCTTACATTCAGATGCAGAAAACCAGAGAATACAATGATATCACAATAAATCCTTTATCATAACATAATTGCAATAATTCGTGTGAATCCGTCGATCACAAACTCTCTCGGTATGAGATGAAAATTAGACAGAGTAAGAAAAATTGTCTGTCATAAAACAAGAAATCTCACATACAGATGCATAACCAGAAAACTAGAATATCTGTTAAAACTTTACAGTCGGGAGCTTCGCCCTACAATCGATAGATTAAAAAATACAAAGACTGAGTTTATATACTCAGAGAAAATCGCCTAACATCGGCGGGCTCAGTCATCCAAGGCTTGGTGTCCCTTCAGCCAAATTCGGACGGATAATCCATGTCAGATGCCACCTTAACTGCGCATGGCTCCTGTAAGGGGAGTAGCTGAGCCATTAAGTGCCGAGTTAGCGTGTGCAAACCTCCTCCGGCTAGTCGAGAACTCAGCATGGCTTCTCTGGAAAAATGGGTACACGGGACCCTCTCGAGCAGACCACTTGTCAGACCCTCCATACCTCACACTTAATGAATGAGGAGAGGTTTCAACCACCCCTTCTTGCCTTCATTTACTCCAAGCGAAGACCAGGATCGAGGTCGGGTCTGATGGCAACTGGAGGTCGTGACGGGCCTCTTTGTGACTGAAACCCGACGCCTTTGGCCCCTTTTGCGCAGCTCCTTTATTTCCCAAGTGACCACAGGCTGTGAGCTTGTGTTTACTCTCAAAGGCGCTTTCGACATTTGTGAATAGGAAGGGGTTGATCCTTGTTCCTTGAAATCGTGATGAGCGAAATGCCAAGACGACTTAATCCAGCGCCACACGTCCCTCTAGATCTGACGATTCTGAACTCTCCCGACGATGCTGTGGGCCCGGGTCTTGGACACTCCCGACACCTCGCGCATTGGGAATATGACGATGCTGCACCTTGCGCCTCGAAACCGCGATGGGTGAATCGACGATGAGCCTAATCGCACGCCAGGTGTCTCCTGTGGATGGACGACCGAGATTGCTCCATAATACTGCGGGGCCGACTTTGGGTGCCTTTGGTGCTTTCGGGGTTCGGGGTTTTGTGATATAGGACAACATGGAACCTTCACCCTTTGAACTCTCGAATGCCAAAACGCCGACACTACTAGATCTTGTGCCACACTTCCTCAGGATGGACAACTGCTATCCTTCCCCGCACACAATATGGGCACTATCCATTGCGCTAACCCCAGCATAGCTCCGCTAGCCGCGATTTTCCGCCAACCGCTGATCTGCTCCTATGGATGGATCTTGACTATTAAAAAATATGATCTTTGCCCGCTTACCTGCTTGGAAGCCACAAACGAGGTTTTTTCCGTGCTGCACTCGGGCGCTTCTCGCACCACTTGTAGACCTGAACGCTCTCGTGTCTCGAACGAGAAATGTTACTAACAAGTTGAGTTCTTAGATTCATCTTCTGATTGATGTTCTCTCCTTCATACATCCTAGTTATGGAATAAAACATTTTTTTTTATTCTTCTTTGAATCCACTTGAGGAATCAAGTGATCTTTAATAGAATCTGCAATGATTCTTTTGGACCTAACTGTGTCCTTTTGGTGTTTTTCTTTAGCTACAACATCAATAGGTTCCTGTAAATCTTTTTTAATGAATCTTGCTAGACTATTCTCTTCAAGAATGAGTGTAATCCTATATTCCCAGGCACTGAAGTTTTCCATACCTTTTAGCTTGTCAACAAGCTTAGTGCTTGCAAACATCTTTACCTAGAGCTAGGAAAGTGACCAAAATTTGAAAATGCTTAGAATTTAATTTTGAACTTACCAGGAGGTGCGCTTGGCTGAGGAAAGTAACCTAGTGAAGTTGGATTTCAAAAAATCCAATTTTTTCCCTTTCAAACTTGACCAGCAGAGTTCTGGATTGGTACTTCTGGTTTTCTGGTTCTCTGGTACTGGTGAAAACTAGGGTTTCAATTTTATGGAGTTCTATCCACTGAAGAGGTGCGCTGAAGGTGCCAATGAGTTCCCTAGGCTAGAGCGCACTTTTCTAGATGATTTTTGGGCTGAAATTCCTCTTCAATAAAAATCTCTAATTTTCTTGTACGACAATAGAGACGTTTTTTCTTTTATCCAGTGAAAGATGATCTCTTCAGCTTACCTCCGATACCATGTTGAGGTTTAAGCTATTATTAGGTTTGTTTTCAATTTACTAGATAACCATAGCATAGATAGGATCACTCAGAGAAACAAAATCACAAGATACACAACATTTATCCTGGGAAACCCGCATAGGGAAGAAAACCCAACAAAAACTTCCTTAATATAGATAGCCAATACAATGCCAAGACAATAAACCAAACACTAGAGAATATCCTCTACTGAGAAATGCACCTCTCTCTATATTCCTTCTTCTCCAACTGCAGCTATCAAACTTTCTCTCCGGATGATCGAATGAGTGAGTGAACAAATGAGGCAATGACTTCCTTTATTTATACAAACTGGCAGGTATTGAAAAGGTGTCTCTTTGCTAGGTAGGTCCGACTTGTCTTCTGAGTGGTTAAAACCACTTTAAATTGCATGGGGAACAAATTCTCAATTTTCATAATATATTTAGGGTTTGACCAATCTGCAAAAGGGTATCTGGTCAATTACAATGTCCGATATGATCAATTCACAAAACGGGATTGATATAATGAATAATAAATAGAGTACTCTTTGTAGTTACAATATTTCAACAAAATATGAGCTAAGATCCAAAGGGAGGTTGAAGGAGGCTCCTCTGTTGAAAGGAGGATTCACACTAGACCCTCCTTAGAGAAACCCATTTGGAAGGCAGTATCACCTTCTCAAGGCCCAGGAAAGGGATGCAGTGGAAATTAAGAAAGGCACCCAAGTATCGATTGCTAGGGCCCTTAGAGTGGGGAATGCCCTAAAGACCCTGACTCGATTATCCTCCTCTCCTTCAATGCGAGAGGGGTTGAGGTCCACCAAAAAAGGATATTTCTCAAGAGGCTACTCCTAAGCCTCAAACGAGATCTCATATTGATTCGGGAGACTATGTGTACTAGAGAGAAGGCTAGGGAGAATTTCTCACCCTGGTTGAATTTTTTTTCATTATGTACCTTAGACGCAGATGGTATGTCTAAGGCAATGCTAAGAGGAGGGAACCTAGATTTCAAATCTTTATTCTCTTCCTCTTATAATTTATCTTTGTTTGTAAATTTAAGGTATAAAGATAGCAATGTTGATTTCTCGGTCGTTAATATATATGGCCCCTATGTTGATAAGGTACCTTTTTTGGAAGATTTAAAACTTGCACGTGCCTTCAACAATTCCTTAATAGTGGTAGGGGGAGATCTGAATTTATCTCTCTCTCTCTGAAATATCATGGGGGAAACCCAAAAGAGGATCATCTAAGAGGTTTTTTCCATTCATACCTGGAATACCTACATCTGGTGGATGTGGAACCCTTAAATATTTCTCCTACCTGGCGCAATTTAGGTACTGGAAAAGAGGCAATAGCACAAAGATTGGACATATTTCTGGTGATGGAAGCCCTACTAGAAACTGTATGCCGGATAAAATACTCTATGCTGAATGGAATAATCTCGGACCACAGTCCTATATTGTTCCATTGGAACCTCATAATGAACTCTCTTCCTCCTTGTCTGAAGATTAGTCAGACCTTGTTAGAAGAAGATGATTTCAAAAAGTTATTTTTGGCATAACAGAGGCAACAAAATCCCTCAAGCCCCGAACCAATGATGGTCCAGTTTACAACGAACCTTAATCGATTCAAAAGAGCCATCAAAATATGGGTTTTGGTTTGGAAATCCAGAAGCCAAATGGATCTTAGAGAATCAGAAGAAAAGTTAACAAAGATCTATAGAATAATTGACGAAGGGACTCTCTCCAAAAATTAGTTGGAGGAACCAAAATAATTAGAAGGATGAAGAAATGAATGCCTAGAGAAAGAACAAAAACTATGGAGTCCCGAGAGCAGGGCACTTTGGTTGCAGGTGGGGGACATTAACACCAAATATTTCAACCAATTTTCCAATTTCAAGGAAAAAATCAACTCAATTTGGTACATAAAAAATGTGGAAAGAAATATAATGATCTCTTTTTAGGAAAAGCATAGGTGGGAGCAATTCATTTTGATAACCTTTTCAAAGATCCGATTGGATGTCCTATTCAAGAAGTCATGGAAGTAGTCTCAATTTTTCCCTCAATATTTATAGAAGATATGAATCGAGCCCTTGAAGAGGAAGTAACCGAGGCCAAAGTAAACACAACCCTCTTTTCTATGCAAAGAGGGAAAATCCTAGGCCCAGATGGATTTACCGTAGAGTTCTTCAAGTTTTTCTATGAGGACCTAAAGGATGACCTCGTCCTTATTGCAAAGGAATCACAAAGGAGCATAAATATTTATGGCCCTCTCAACTCTATCCCTCTCTTTTTGATCCCCCAAAAACAAAAAGGTGAAACCTTTGATGACTTCAGAACTATCTCATGTTGCAATGTAACTTACAAAGCCAAAATCATATTTTGTCACTTGAAGCCTCTCGTAAGTGAATTTATAAGTGAAGAACAGTTCAACTTCTTGGAGAATAGACAGATCCATGATGCAATAGTTTTATCCCAAGAAGTCCTCCATTCGATCAAAAAGAGGAATTTGAAATCATCAATATTAAAACTAGATCTCTCAAAGGCGTATGATAGAGTGAATTGGATTTTTTTACGTCTAGTACTTTTGAAAATGGGAATGAATATCCCAGCTGTGAAATGGATTATGGGATGCCTGTAGAGAGCCTCGTTTGCGGTCGTAATTAATGACTCATCCTTCCATTTTTTTAAAGCTTCCCGCAGGATGAGATAGGTATGCTCGTTATCTCCTTTCCTGTTATTGATAATTGCAGAAGCTCTGAGTAGACTCTTAAAAGAAGCAATGGCCACTGGAAGAATG
The DNA here is from genome assembly GCA_009831015.1 of Picea engelmannii. Classification (NCBI taxonomy): domain Eukaryota; kingdom Viridiplantae; phylum Streptophyta; class Pinopsida; order Pinales; family Pinaceae; genus Picea; species Picea engelmannii. The sequence continues at coordinate 1,980,592 of ML778098.1, read as the reverse complement.
AGAGGGATTCATGTGATGGAAAGTGAGATGATTCCCCACCTATTTTTCATCAATTGTATCTTTTATTGTGTTCCGGGCACACGAAGGGAATTAAGGGTCCTAAAAGAGATCATCTATTTATACTGTGCAACAACAGGAATGACAATAAACTTAGAAAAATATGTTATTGTACTACATAAATTCTCAAATGAGGAAATCCCATCACTTTCCAACCTACTCCCAATCCCAAAAAAGGAACTGGATGATAGGTTCAAGTATTTAGGCTTCTGCCTAGAACCAGATTGTTAGAGAAAAGAGGATTGGGTGTGGCTCATTTGAAAACTGGAAACAAGGATTTCAATATGGGTCAACATGATTTTATTGAGAGGGGGAAGGCTTGCGCTCCTTAAAGTTGTTCTAGAGAGCATCCATGTTTATTAGAATGCCATTGTTGTTATTCCTAAGGGAGTTCTCATGAAGATTAGTAACCTAATATTTCAATGCCTCTGGTAAGGATAGAAGTCAAAAGGGAGCCTTCTTATGGAAAAATGGTCATCAATTGCTCGACCTAAGGACCTCTGAGGATGGGGTGTAAAATAAATTATCTCCTTTTCTCACGCCTTGGCTGGTAGAAAATTTTGGAGGCTCACTTAAGGTAACTCTTTATGGGTCTGAGTACTGAAATCAAAATAATTCCCAAATATGTCTATAGTCGACTAGTTTTGTGCTCCCTCAGAATCGTCTAAAGGCTCCATAGTCCAAATAGCTCTAGTGGAGCTTTTCCCATTGGTAGGAAAATGGATCGTCTGAAAGGTAGGGAATGGAAAGAGCATTAGGTTTGGGGGAAGACCCTTGGCTAGGAGTGTGTCTTTACTTAATGCTCTTGGATACCTTAATACAAAGGCTTTGGAACCTTAATATGTTCCATCTTAATGATGCAAGTATGGGCTTTCTACAAACTAGGGGTTGCATTGGATGGTACAATGCGAAAACCCTTTGCCTCATAGGAAAGTTAATAGTGGGGTGGAAAATTTTTGTTGGTACATTGTGCGAAAATTATATAACTCTCAAAAAAGAGGAGGTCAACACCTTGTGTTGGTCTAAGAATCCTAAGCATGGATCCTTCAAATAAAATTCAGGCTACAAAGATTGGCATGAAGAAAAAAATGTAGGACACAATAAATGGTGGTGGAAGCCCTTATGGAAACACAAAGCCCATATCAGATGCAATATCTCTCTATGGATAGCCCTGAAAAATAAACTTCCCACATGGGACAACTTGATTAAAAGAGGATGGGTTGGGCCCAATCCCTACCCTCTTTGTTGAAACAACCCTACCATTTAGTTACGACATCAAGCCTCACATAACAAG
>ML778098.1:1956218-1979196 GCA_009831015.1 Picea engelmannii | reverse complement strand
AACAACGCAACACGATGATGAACACCATGCAAGCAACTCACGCAACAAAAACATGACGACCTAACAAGATTAAAAATGACTACCCGCCTGTCCTACCCTGCAATGGTTAGGACTTCCAGGACACATAAGCAATGTTCAAGCCTAGGTTCCCATCGATTTTGACCATTCAAGGTCTCAGGGCTGGCGACTATTCTGAGGAACAAGGAGGTGTCTACATCCCGCCCGACACAAGCAGACCAACCCTACTAAGCTAAGAACAATCTTCCTAACAACCAATAATTAATTACACAAGTAACTAGAACCCTTACAGTGAGCATCTAAGCACATTAAATGTTTACAAACCATGTACAAAAATTAATTAAAAGGAACCACAACACCCTCAACGGGAAGCACAAGCTAAAAATGACGTCGCCAAACCCCGATCAATAGCCGAGTCAAGCTAGTCAGTAATTACAGTCTATTTTAATCATCAAATACGAGCCCAACTTAGCATGTCTAAAATGCAATATGAAAATAAGGTACAATCTACATTAGTCTTAAAACCAATCCATTGCGCAACTTTAATCACAATTTGTCATCAAGGTACCCTCTAATTCAACGTTAGATAGACATCAATAGGCAAGTCTGGACATCGACTTAGTTAATAATTAAAAACTTAATTAATCATTTATTATAACCTAACTAGATTGTCTAAATTATAATTTAGCCATTAATTTACAATCAATAGACATTAAAGGCAACCAGTCTAGCAAGGTAAAATATGCAAACCCATCTTTAATCCAAAACTCCTTCTAACCAGCCATTAATCTTGATAACAATAGCAACCATTTTAAACTAGAAGGCTACCATTAAAATAAACAATGAAGCAAATAATAAAATCCTTTATCACAAAGCAAATTACCAAGGCATTAAATAATAAATGACCTATCAATTAATATACCAACAACACTAACTACGTCAAGGCAGGAAACATCATGGAGACATTATTAACTCAATAAATTACAGCATGTGACTAACTTAACTAAAGGTACCCAAGTGACAGTTGTCTGCAACGTGAAAGGAATAGGCTAAGGAGTGTAATGTCATAAAGCCAATCACAATCAATGAGACACTAAGGCCGAGTACCTATAAATAGATACACTGCCACATGTCTTTAATGAGATTTTTCTATCCTAAAAGTTTAAAAGAAATTACTGCCATCTGTAGTAACAAGATTTACTGATATAAAATATAAATGGGAATGATTACAGGGCCTGATATTAGTTAAGTCATTCGAATCCAGTCACCATAGTGGGTGCAAAACAGAATCCCATAACAATACTTAAAACTGAAAAAAAAAAGGGAGGGGAAGGAAGGTTGTTCCAACCCAACTGATGCCAACAGGATGCACTGCCAGGTAAGGGTGAGGCTCAGGAGTATGGAAACCTAGTTGGCAGTCTAAAATTACTTTCTTTTCCAGGTTAGGAGAGGCAGTCAGTAGTTAAGCACACTCGGCCATTCAACGCACAAATTCCTCAATTAGAGGCAGAAAGCATGGGCATACCAACAATGCAGTCTTCTTTGTTCTATAAATATAAACAATAGTTCATTTCTGACAGGTATCAAACAAAACAAGAATAGCATAAAAGAATTCATACAACCATATAATTTATAATGAATAGGTGATTTATCGAATGCTTAAAATAACATCTGTTGTTGTGTGCACATAAACATTGCATGTTTATGGATTTGGCTATCTCTGGCCAAACGTTCCCATAGAGACGACTTGTAATCATAAGCTGTAAATTGATATTGGTAATAGTTGGGGCCGTAATGGATGTCATTTTAGAGACATTTGGGATGAAATTTACATGAAACGCCTACCATAGATAACGCCATCCACAGATAAACGCAGGCAACATGAATAACACCAATCACAGATAATCGAGAAGAAAATGCCAACCAGAGATAACACAGGAAAAAGGAATGAGCTGATAAAAAGGGGTTGTAAGGATGGATGAAGGGTGGAGTTACTTTGCCAAATCAAGTGATGAACACACAGGATGAACTCACCATTGATTAATAAGTACTCAGAGTTAATTTCTTCGTTAAAACTAATGAAGATGCAGAGTCTAAATGACCATCATCAATGATGAGCACACAGAAACAAATTTGCCAGTAATGATATTTACACAGTGAACTTCGCCATTTTAAGTGAGGAGGACACAACGCTGGTTTGGCCACTATCAAAATATGAGCATATAGAATCAAATTCGTCGGCAATGATATTTACATAGTGAACTTCCCCATTTTAAGTGAGGAAGGCGCAAAGCTAGATTTTATAGTTATCACACATTGCAATCGCTGAAGATATAAATATATATTTTTACTTTTTTACATCCATTGCTGAATTACCATAGAAGAGGTGATATTTTCCATCAGTTACACAATTACAATTGCAAAAGTAATATAAACCAACCAATCCATCAAGAACCAAAACGCAGATTGAAGTTAAATACTTTTTACATCTCAGAATACCAATACAAAACATTGACAACAATAAGAGAACGCCAGAGCCATAAGGATAACTTATCGAAGGGATTGTAGGGATTCTATCAGTCAAGGCACAAAGAAATACATAACAAGGAGGCAAGATTATCCATATGCAGAGGTCGTACTGAAGGTTTCAAGTCAACAATCTAGCAAGGACATCCACAGAGATAGACAACTGATAGGTTCGCCTTTGCTTCACCATCCTCACACAAAAAAGCAGGGCGTTGAGATCCATAGGTATTTTAACGCTAAGGCGATGACCATAGATCAGGCTCCTGGCCGACTTCTCAGGCGAGGACTGGTGAGATAGGGACGAAGGATAAACAACCTCAAGGTCACAATCAACACACAGGGCGCTCATGACATGCGAGAAAACAAGGCCATAGGAGACGACAACCAATGAGCCAGGCTAAGAAAAATTTCAGATATTAATCTAAACATCCAATCTGCTTACATAATCAACATGCATATCCAATCATAAAACCTACAACAATCTACCATTCAACCGAAGAAAGCGTACCATTGCCTGTTCGCTCGCTCCGAATGACTTCCCTCGCACTCCGAGCTACTGCTGCTTGCTGACCGACGAGACTTTACCGGTACCTCCCAGCCAATGCTAGGGGTACTCTTCTTCCCCCTTAGCCCCCTGGGCCACAAAGGGCCCATGCACACTATCCAGAGATCTCGTCTAGCTCCTAGCTCCCCTCACAAGGTCGAGCTACCACTCCTCTCAGAGATGGGTATTCCCAACTCCCACAAGTAAATCAGTCAAGTAGATATTTCTGCAACGTAACGTTACGCAAACAGAAGATGATCCTTCATCCTTCTCCTTCCTTCATTTTATAGAGTTTCGAACTTATTTTCTTTCCTAAAATCTCATGTAATTAAAGTTTTAAAAATAAATTCCTAAAAATTCTTCTCCGTACAAGTGTCACCCATCCCGTACATTCCTCCATTAACTATTTTCTTTAATTAATTAATTATCTTATTTCCCTCACCCACCTAGAGTTACTCCTAGAATCACTCCTAGGTGTCCCCAAATTCGCTTACAGGTTTTAAAGGTTTTCCCTATTATGAAGTTGCTAATTTAGTTTAAAATTAGAAGACTCTTAAATTTTAGATTCTTTTCTAAGTTGACTTTCTGCTTTTTCCCTTAAGTTCCCCTTTTTCCCTTTTTATGTTACCTCTTTTCCCTAGTTTCCTATTTTTTTATTTTTTTTTCCTCTTTCTCCTTTTTAATTAGAACTCAAAAAGGCAGGTGTGGAATTTAACCCCTTTTCCCTTTTATCATTTAATTAGTATTTTTTTTAAATGATAAAAAAGATAAAATAATTAATTCCCCTTTTTACATTTATTACCACAAATTTTACATACACCCCCTCTTGGTCTAAACTTCGTCCTGAAGTTTCATAGTATATATGCTGAAATAAAGTGTATCACAATATCATATGTCTATCTATCAAACAAAAATGGGAACTGCTAGCGCATATCATATGCGTCCTCCTAGGTCGCCGAGTGCGGACTATAATTGTCCCACTGGACCTTGACCTAATCTATCGTTCGACATCGTAGCTGTTGAATGCGATGATCCAAGATGCGGACCAGCTCAACTGTGAGCGCTCCCTTGTCCGATACCTGGAAGGAACTCATGTCAATAACATGTGTAGGATCACTAATATAATGTATCAAAACAGATACATGAAAAACATCGTGCATACGCCTCAAGGAATCAGGCAAGTCTAGTTGATAGGCCACGGGCCCCTTTCTTTCCATAATCTCGAAAGGTCCCACAAACCTAGGAGAGAGTTTAGCTCCCTTCCCAAACTTGATTGAACTCTTATGCGGTTTAACCCACAAGAAGACTCGATCGCCGACCTCGTAATTATGGTTGGCATAGTGCACATCGACATAACTCTTCTGTCGATCCTGCGCTTCTTTAATCCTTTGTCTTATTGTTTGCATTTTCTCTTCCATTTCTTGGCTCGCTTCTAGTCCCACCAAGACCCTATCCTCGAGCCGATCCCAACTCAAAGGCGTTCAACACGGTTACCCATAAAGAAACTTGAAAGGCGCCATCTTAATGGTGCTCTGGTAACTGTTGTTGTAAGCGAATTCTACCAGTGGCAAGAATTCTTCCCAACGCTTTTGTTGGTCCATCACATACATGCACAACATGTCATCCAAGGTCTAGTTCGTTCGTTCGGTCTTCCCATCAGTCTCCAAGTGATATGCAATACTAAAGTTAAGTTGGATTCCCAAGGCCTCTTGGAAACTCATCCAAAATCGTCCGGTAAACACCAATCCTCGATCAGATATAATCCTCTTAGGCACGCCATGCAGCCTCACAATCTCACTGATCAAAACTCTAGCTATGTCAGGTTCCTGATGCATCATACGCACAGGAATAAAGTGAGCACTCTTTGTCAGAGTGTCTACTACTACGAAAATCGAGTCATGTCTCCTTGTCGTCAGTGGAAATCCAACAATAAAATCCATTGAAATAACCTCCCATTTCGATTCCATAATAGCGTGTGGTTGTAGTAATCCTTCTAGGTGTCTATGTTCAACCTTTACCTACTAACATTCTAGACATATGACCACATAATTGACTATGTCTGCCTTCATTCCCTTCCAGAATAATAAGGGCTTAAGGTCTGCCCTCATTTTCATGACTCCCGAGTGAGCCATGTATATTGATCTATGAGCCTCACTTAGGATCAACATCCTTAACTCGTCGTTTGGCTGTACGTAGATCCGACTTTTAAACCTCAATAAACCAATGCTATCAAATGAAAATCCTTCAAATCGTGGTACCATTATTGTGTTTTGTCCGATAAAACCCTCGACCTCTTTGTACCAGTCATCATCACAACGTAAAGTGAGAATCTTTTCACGTAGATTCGTCTGAAGAGGCAGCACTGAAAATATGCGTGGTCTCTGAATCAATGCATCTGCCACTCAGTTCACTGTTCCTTTTATGTAAGTAATCTCAAAGTCATACTCGCTAAGCAATTCTAACCAATGTCGTTGTCGCGCATTCAGGTCACTTTGCGTAAATATGTGTTGTAGTCCACAATGGTCAGTCCTTAGTTCAAATTTTCGTCCAACAAGGTAGTGTCTCCAAACCTTCAAGGCATATACGATGGCTAACAACTCCAAATCGTGCGTTGCACAGTTCTCCTCATGCCTTCTTAGTTTCCTTGAAATGTAAGAAATCACTTGTCCGTCTTGCAACAAGACTCTGCCTAGGCCTTCCTTGGATGCATCAGTGCATACCAAGAAGTATGCGTCCATGTCCGGGACCTTTAGTATCGGTGTTGTTGTCAACAATTCCTTGATCCTTCAAAATTCTTCCACGCATTTCTCGGTCCAAACAAACTTCTTGCTCTTCTTCTGCAACTCCATGATCATATTTGCTATCTTCGAAAATCCCTCGACGAACCGTCGATACTATCCTGCTAAACCCATGAAGCTACGCACTTCCGGGACATTTGTCAGCATAGGCCATTCCATGATAGCCTCGACCTTTGTTGGATCCATGACGATGCCTTCATCGGAGATGACATGCCCTAAGTAGTGAATCTTCGTTTTATAAAATGAAAATTTGGACAACTTCCAATACAATTTGTGCTCTCACAGACACTGTAGTGCCAAGCACAAGTGCTCATCATGCTCCTCCGTCATCCAAGAGTAAATCAAAATATCGTTAATGAACACTTGGACGAACTTGTCCAAGTACTCGTAGAACACCTCGTTCATCAAACTCATAAATACCCCTGGGGCGTTTGTCAGTCCAAACGGTAAAATAATAAACTCGTAATGTCCAAACCTCGTCTTAAAGGCAGTCTTAGGAACATCATCCTCCTTGATCTGTAACTGGTGATACCCTGATCGCAAATTGATCTTGGAGAACACCATCACACCCTTCATTTGATTTAACAGATCATCAATTCTCAACAATGGACACTGATTCTTGATCATGGCCTTTTTCAGTTGACGGTAGTCAATATAAAGCTTCCATGATCTATCCTTCTTTTGTATGAAAATAACAGGTGCACCCCATGGTGACACACTAGGACGTATCAGTCCCAGGTCCAACAACTCCTTCACTTGCATTTTCAACTCTTGTAACTTCGGGGTCGACATCCGATAAGGCGTTCTTGCTATCGATTCAGTCCCCGGTTTTAGCTCTATCGTAAACTCCAATTCCCCCTCTGGCGGAATCCTAGGTAACTCCTCCGGAAACACGTCCGCAAACTCTCTCACCACCGGAAGGTGTTCAAGACCTTCCGCTACTCCCTTCTCGTTTAACACAAGGATCACATAAATCTTGCACCCCTTGCGCATGCTCTTCCGAAGTTGCAAGGAAGAGATAAACCTTAGGGAAACTCCCTGGTTCCATCCTACAATCACACGTCTCTGTCCCTCAGCATCGAGAAAGCCCAACCATTTTGTCTTAAAGTTGAGTATCGTCTCATGCGATTCCAACCAGTCCATACCAATCACAACATCATAAGATCCTAAGATCATAATGTACAGGTTGACCCTAGTGACAAAGTCTCCCAAGTTAAGAATACATCTTGAAATCTTTCTTCCAACCTTTTGTTTGGCTCCCAAAGCTATCTCCACGAAGCTAAACTCATCCTGTTCGATTGCCTTTACCTTAATCCATTTTAGCACTGCACCAGAAATGAAACTCTCGGTATCACTGGGATCTATCAAAATCCTAAGAGTCTGGTCAGAGATGGTACCTGTCGTCTCGAGCATAGTCGACTGGTGCTCTGCCTGGCGGTTATTCACCACTGCATGAATCTGATGGGCCTTGCCCATATCTCCCACGATAGTGGGTTCGACTAATCCAGACGCTCTGGTCCTCTCCACAGGGCAGTCGCACTGGTAGTGTGGCTCCCCACACGTCCAACATCCCTTCTCCAGCCCAATAGTCTTGGTACCCGAAGTAGAAGATGACGGCCCACCAGCCTAGAACCCTGGTCTGTTCTGCTGAATAGGCCTAAACTAATGTTGTTGTGGGCAATGTTGTTGTTGATGTTGTGGTCCCTGATAAGGTGTCCACTGCCGAGGCGTCGTTCGTTGGGGTGTAGTGAAAGTGGATCCCCTCTGGAAGCCATGATATCCCAGTGTATGTCTGGCTGGTGTCTGATGCTGCTATGCTCTAGTTGAAACCTTCCCTACTGGTCTTGCTAGAGTCCCGGTCTGACTCCCACTGATAAGATCCTCCTCTGCTATGAGGGCCTTCTGGACAACATCATGCAAGGTTTGAGGCATCAAAATCCTAACCTTTGCACGTAGGGTGTCGTTAAGGCCAAACACAAACCTATTGACCTTAAGTTTCTCAGTGTTAAGGTGCATAACATATCGGAGCAGCTTCATAAAATGAGCCTCGTACTCGGGCACTGTATGACTGCCCTGTCATAAGGCGTTGAACTCATTGATATGACGCTCAATGAATTCCTCTGAAAGGTACCTCTCTCGGGACCGTTCCTCGAACAGTTCCCATGACACATCTTCGATGACCACATTCAGTTGTGGTAGGATCATCTTCCACCATAGAAGAGCATGTTAATATTATGGTAGCTTCGAGAGATATGAACCTCTATTGTGACCTATGACGAGAATAGAATCCTCCGGAAGGAAGAAAATAATTGAAGGAAACCCTAGACAAGTTGTCAGCTGAACAAATACATTTAAATTGAATTTATTGATACCCAAAAGGAGAAGTTGGCCCAAGTTAGCCTGCCCAGTTCACTATAAATATAGGGCCCCAGTTTCATTATTTGTCATCTCAGCAATTGCAGAGAGAGCCAGTTTCTGCGCAAGGAGTTACAGTTCTGCACAAGCAGTTACAGTTCTTCGCAGGCAGTTATAGTTCTGTGCAAGTTTTTTTTTGGGGAGAGATGGGAAAGGTGTATGCTAGCTTCCAGGTGGGATTATCTGATCAGCTTGGTTTCTATTCTTTCTTGGTGCATTAACCTCTCTTGGCTATTGGATTGCTACCAGAATTCTCTTCTCAGTCAAGGTCAAGGTGCTCGGAGGGTGGATTCAGCCAGTGGTTGGGTGATGAGGGTATCATGAATGGTAAAACGAGCACAATCTTCTATATTCTAACAGGTTATGGGCCCACACCCCTTCAGTCAGCCTAAAATGCTGGAAGGAAACATAGCCGCTAGATATTGAGCTCATTGAGGAATTGTCCCTAGGGTTACTAGTAGGAGCAACTTCCAAAGCACTGCAGCTAGGGTTACTAGCAGTAGCAGTTGCAAAAACCCTAATTCTCAGATCTCGCACCTTGTGATGGAGCATCTCGCTCAAGGAGAAGATATTCAGATGTGCCCTAACTCAGCGCACCTAATGACACTCTCTAAAGATAGAAATGACAAAGTTGAATTTTTGGATCAAGGCATGACCTGTTACCAGTCAACCGTAGATATGTGTGAAACAATCAGTCTCTTACACTACTCAGTGCTCACCGGGACAATTGAAGACGATATGTGGATAATCGATAATGGAGCTTCTAGGTACATGACGGGAGATCAAGCCAGACTCTCAAATCTAAATGAGAGAAAGACATTGTACAAAGTGGAGCTTGGAGACAAAAGTAATTACCCCTTCGAAGGATTTGGACAAGCCTCCGTCAAATTGGAATCAGGTAATCATGTTCACTTAAGCAATGTTTTATATGTACCTGGTTTAGAAAAGAATCTTATATCAATATCATGTTTAGAAGACAAAGGAAATAGAATAGCCTTCATAGATGAAAAAGTGTTATCATGGCATAAATATTCCAGCATAGAAGATGCTAGGGTTATTGGAAGACGTGAAGGAAATCTGTATAGACTACTAGAACGAAATGAAGAAGCTCTAGTACATGATGAAGTCAACCCTAATGAGCTTTGGCATAGAAGGTATGCTCATATCAATTATCAAGCATTACCTTTCCTAAGAAAGATGGTTGAAGGGATACCAGAATTGAAGTCTACACACGAAGGAATTTGCAAGGGATGTGCCCTTGGGGAGAATATCAAGAAACCATTCCGAAGCAGCAACAACAAATCTAAGGAAACCCTAGATCTAATACACTCAGATGTTTACAGTCCAATGCCAGTCAAATATTTAGGAGCATATCTATACTATGTAACCTTCATAGATGACTATTCAAGAAAGACATGGCTGTACCTACTGAAGTCAATAGATGAAGTATTCAGCAAGTTCCAAGAATTCAAGGCAGAAATAGAAAACCTTACGAACAAGAAGATCAAGACATCAAGAACAGATAATGGAGGAGAATACACCTCGAAGGAGTTCGTTGCAGTCTGCAAATCAACAAAGATTAGGAGGGAGATGATTGTTCCTCATAATCCTCAACAAAACGGTGTAGTAGAAAGAAAGAACAGATCTATCAAAGAAACAGTAAAATCCCTATTGAACGATCAAGATCTATCCATGTTTCTATGGGGAGAAGCAGCAATGACGACAATATACGTACAGAACAGAAGCCTTCATCGCATATTGAAGGACATGACACTAGAAGAAGCATTCTCAGGTAAGAAACCTAACGTAGAAAACTTAAGAATATTTGGATGTCAAGTTTACTTTCATATTCCCAAAGATAAAAGAAATAAACTAGAACCCTTAGGAAAGAAGGGGATATTTGTGGGGTATAGTGATTCATCCAAAGCCTACAGAATATATATTCCATAACAACACAAGATAGAAGTAAGCAGAGATGTAACATTCAATGAAAGGATGGCCTTCATAAAATCTATTGAAGAAACTATAGAAGAAGAAGAAATTGAAGAACCAAATAAAGAAAACACAGAAAGCGAAAATAACGAAAAGGATCAACCTGATCATCCTATGGAGCCATGTGAGAACATTGATCCAGATAATATACCAAAGAACAAGAAATGACCATCTTGGCTTGAAGCCACATTACAAGACGCAGAAAGAATCAAGGTTCCAAAAGGAACATCCAGGAAGAGCAAAAGACCAAAAAGATTATCAAGTTATGCAACATACATGACAAAACTTCTAGATGAAGAACCTACTACATTCGAAGAAGTAGTTAAAAGGGGATAATGGAAAGAAGCTATGGCGGAAGAACACCAATCCATTATGAAAAATGAAGTATGGGAAATTGTACCCAGACCTAAAGAGAAATCAGTGGTAGCCTCAAAATGGGTATACAAGATCAAACATGCAGCAGACGGAAGCGTGGATAAATACAAGGCAAGATTCGTGACCAGAGGGTTCTCCTATAAGGAGGGAGAAGACTATGACGAAACCTTTGTTCCGGTGGCAAGGTATACTTCCATCAGAGCTATCATATCTCTTGCCACTTCCATGGGATGGAATCTACACCAGATGGATGTAAAGACAACCTTTCTCAATGGAGCTATTGAAGAAGAAGTATATATTGAACAACCTCAAGGATTCGAGGTACATTCCAGAGACACTCACATTTTTAGATTGAAGAAGGCTCTATATGGAATCAAGCAAGCTCCAAGGGCTTGGTACGCTAGAATGGACAACTATCTAACAAGACTTGGTTTCTCCAAGAGTCATGCAGATCCAAACCTTTATTACAAAGTCGTGGACAATGCACCTGTGATTCTACTATTATATGTTGATGATCTACTCATAACAGGCGAAGAATCTCTAATCATCCAGTGCAAGAAGGATTTAGCCTCTGAATTTGATATGAAAGATCTAGGTATTATGCACTATTACTTGGGACTAGAAGTATGACAGAAGCATGGTGAAGTATTCCTTGGACAAGGAAAGTATGTAATAAAGATCCTTCAAAAATTTGGAATGATGGACTATAAATCCATGGACACTCCTATGAATGCAGATATAAGAAAAGTGAAAGTCCCAGATTCCGATCCAGTAGATCCATCTCTATATCGACAATTAATTGGATCATTGATGTACTTGGTAAATACTCGACCAGATATTTGCTTTGTTGTAAATACATTAAGTCCGTTCCAGGTGGGACCTAGACAAGAACATTGAATAACTGCAAAGCATGTCCTAAGATATATTCGTGGGACAATAAACTATGGGTTGAGATATACCACATCCAATGATATCCAACTTCGGGGATTCACAGACTCTGATTGGGAAAGAAGTGCAGAAGACAGAAAGAGTACTTCAGGTATGTGTTTCAGCTTGGGCTCCGCTATGATATCTTGGGGCAGCAGGAAACAGAAGTCTGTCGCACTCAGTACAACAGAAGCAGAGTATATGGAAGCGTGTGAAGCATGCATAGAAGTAGTATGGCTAAGGAAGTTGATATCTGATTTATTTGGTCAGACTCCAGAATCGACCATAATATATTGTGATAATCAGAGTTGTATAAGATTATCTGAGCATACAGTGTTTCATGAAAGGTCAAAGCACATTGAGATCAAGTACTACTTTATTCGAGATAAAGTCTAGGAAGGAGAGGTAAAGCTCAATTATATCCCCACTGATGAGCAGACAACAAATATCCTGACAAAACCTCTATTCAGAATCAAGTTTGCATATTTCCGGGAGAAGATGGGGATCGTGGAAATAAATCCCTTAGCTGAAAGGGAAATTCTCCAGGCTAGAGAAGGTACGGAAAAATATTTTTGAAAAACATTTATTTTTGTTATTTAAATAACTCTCCAGTTAGGAAGGAGCACTGAAAACATTATTTATAATTGAAAATTAGTCCAAATTGGATAGATGCTTTCCTGTTCGGAAAGTGGATTCAGATTTCTGACGGATGGTGACTTCCCATTGTAGTTAACATGGGAGGCAAACTGATTGCTGATGTATCATAGACAATGACTTCCCACTATGGTTAACATGGGGAGTGGTCTAGGACAATTATTCTTCTTAGCAGTCACTCTAAGTAGTGGTCAAGTAGAATGGTCCGCCTCGCCAGGCAGTCATTCTTTCGAAGTTCACAGTTGTGAGTAGTTTCGAAGAATGGTCCATTTTGGAGGTTGATGCAGGACAAACATTCCTCGAGGGTTATACATTGTCTCCAGGTTACACTTTGTTTAGTGTCGGAGGAAGGCCCAGGGTGGGGAATAGTCCAGGCTCAACAATCAGGGACAGTGATTCCTTAGGGCATACTCATTCTCTCCAGGTTACACTTTGTTTAGTGTCAGAGGAATGGCCCAGGGTAAGGAATGGTCCAAACATTTCTTAGGGTTTATACATTCTATCCAGGGTGCACTTTAATTAGTGTAGGAAGAATGGCCCAGGGTGAGAAATGGTCCAGGCTCAGAAATCAGAAATAATCCTTCTTCCTTGTTTGAGAAGAATGGGGAAGATAGCCCATTGTTGATATTCTATACTGAGGGCAGGCATTCTTTTAGATCTCATAGACGTGAGTGAAGGATTGGACCAGATGATTCAGTTTTTATCATAACATTGTTTCCATGCAGGTTGCTATTAGATGTCTATTATGAAGAACAAATGACAGTAGATATGCTACTGTTTGTGATTATGTTTCATAGTTTGAGTAGTTGGGTACTACTTGAATAGACACAGGTGTGTTCTATTAATTGATACTGTGCTAGTTGTCATAGAAGATTATCCAATTGGATAGTAATGACAGGTGCTCGTAATACTACCAGTTGAATGGTATGTTGTGCTCAAGAACATACCTCCCCAGCTAGGAGGGATTGTTTATATTATGGTAGCTTTGGTAGGTATGAACCTCTATTGTGACCAATGACAAGAATATAATCCTCTAGAAGGAAGCAAAGAATTGAAGGAAACCCTAGACAAGTTGTCGGCTGAACAAATACATTTAAATTGAATTTATTGATACCCAGAAGGAGAAGTCGACCCTAGTTAGCCTACCCATTTCACTATAAATACAGGGTGCCAGTTTCATTATTTGTCATCTCAGCAATTGAAGAGAGATCCAGTTTCTGCGCAAGCAGTTATAGTTCTGCGCAAGTTTTTCTTTTCGGAGAGCTGGGAAAGGTGTGCGCTAGCTTCTGGGTGGGATTGTCTGATCATATTGGTTTCTATTCTTTCTTGGTGCATTAGCCTCTCTTGGCTATTGGATTGCTACCAGAATTCTCTTCTCAGTCAAGTTTAAGGTGCTCGGAGGGTGGCTTCAGCCAGTGGTTGGGTGATGAGGGTATCATCAATGGTAAAACGAGCACAATCTTCTATATTTTAACAGAGCGCTCCCCTTCAGTTGAAAGACCACCATGCAGACCTTCATGTTGGAGGTATAATCACGAAGTGCAAAGCACATCGCCATATTATCCAACCATGCCTCAGCGGATGCGCCGTCTGGGGCACCAAATAACTCGAGAAATTTGACCTTCTCGAGTTCACAGTGAATGCTATGAGTAACGACTGGAGCGTGTGGTGGAACCTCAGTGGGTGCTGACACCCTGGCCTTGTCTCTGTCCAAATGGTTGATCAGAGCCTTAGACATGCACTAAAAAGATCTCATCATTTTGACTACATCACCAACTTCTATCTTCTCCTGTCCGAGAACCTGCTCATCTCCCTGGGGGTTAGACCCCTCAGGTGTGGATGCTACTAGAGGTGTCATGCCTCCTCCCCTAGTACCCCTTCATCTGCCTCCCCGACATCCTCTAACCATGATTACCTGCACGCACACAAGTCAACTCGATCAACAACAGTATAATCAATCATATCAAGGAAAGCCACAGCGATCCCAAGTCGCAGGTTGAACCCGCTCTGATACCATATGAAACAACCCTACCATTTAGTTATGACATAAACATTGCATGTTTCTAGATTTGGTTGTCTCTGGCCAAACATTCCCATAGAGACGACTTGTTATCATAAACTGCAAATTGATATTGGTAATAGCTGGGGCCGTAATGGATGTCATTTCAGAAACATTTGGGACAAAATTTACATGAAATGCCTACCATAGATAACACCATCCATAGATAAATGCAGGCAACAGGAATAACACCAATCACATATAATCAAGAATGAAATGACAACCACAGATAACATAGGCAAAATGAATGAGCTGATAAAATGGGGCTGTAAGGATGGATGAAGGGCGGAGTTACTTTTCCAAATCAAGTGATGAACACACAGGACAATTTCACCATTAATCGATAAGTACTCAGAGTTAATTACTCCATTAAAACTAATGAAGACGCATAGTCTAAATGACCATCATTAACGATGAGCACAGAGAAACAAATTCACCCGCAATGATATTTACACAGTGAACTTCACCATTTTAAGTGAGGAGGATGCAATGCTGGTTTGGCCACTATCAAAAGATGAGCATATAGAATCAAATTCTCCAGCAATGATATTTACACAGTGAACTTCGCCATTTTAAGTGAGGAAGGCGTAAGGCTAGATTTTACAGTTATCACAAATTACAATCGCTGAAGATATAAATAAATATTTTTAATTTTTAATTTTTTTACATCCATTGCCAAATTACCAAAGTAGAGGTGATATTTTCCATCAGTTACACAATTACAATCACAAAAGTAATATAAACCATCCAGTCCATCAAGAACCAAAATGCAGATTGAATTTAAATACTTTTTACATCTCAGAATACCAATATAAAACGTTGGCAATAGTAAGAGAACGCCAGAGCCATAAGGATAACTTATCGAAGGGATTGCAGGGATTCTATCAGTCAAGGAACAGAGAAATACATGACAAGGAGGCAAGATTATCCATACGCAGAGGCCATACTAAAGGATGCAAGTCAACAATCTAGCAAGGACATCGACAGAGGTAGACGACTAATAGGTTTGCCTTTGCTTCACCATCCTCGCACAGAAAAGTAGGGAGTTGAGATCCATAAGTATTTTAACACTAAGGCGATGATTGTAGATCAGCCTCCTAACCAACTACTCAGGCGAGGACTGGTGAGCTAGGGACAAAGGATAAACAACCTCAAGTTCACAATCAACACACAGGGTGATCACGACATGCGAGAAAACAAGGCCATAGGAGATGACAACCAATCAGCTAGGCTAAGAAAAATTTCAGATATCAATCTAAACATCCAGTCTGCTTACATAATCAACATGCATATCCAATCATAAAACCTACAACAATCTACCATTCAAATGAAGAAAGCGTACCGTTGCCTGTTCGCCCACTCCGAATGACTTCCCTCACGCTCCGAGCTACTCCTGTTGGACAACTAAGAAGGGGGGGGGTGAATCAGTTGTTACCATGCTTAAACAATTATGCTTCTTTTAAAATATTTACAAGGCACTCAATGATGATCACAATAATGCAGGGAAATGAACAATGGCACATTCAACATCAGTCACATATATGAGAAACACAGAGACAGATATTTCCCAAGGAAAACCATATAGGTTAAAAACCTCTTCTTCTTTATATGATAAGTATCATTTACATTCTTTACATTATCATACATTTGAGTACCAACTCATTGTGAGGCTACAACTTCTGTTTTGCAAGATGCAACTTGCTGAGAGCACCAACTCTCTATTTTTCTCTAGAACCCACTAGAAGGAAGCAACAACTCCCTGGTTTCTCTAGCTCCAAGTAGAAGGAAGCACCAACTCTCTGGTTTCTCTAGCACCAACTAGACGGAAGCACCAACTCCCTGGTTTCTCTAGCACCAACTAGAAGGAAGCACTGACTCCCTGTGTTCAAGCCCCAACTTGAACCTCTGAGGACACCAGTCCTCCCTAGCACCTCCCAACCTCCTGGATTATGAATATGAAATACTGAAACATATTACAGTGATATAGTGTTCAATAATAGCTTACCAATCTCATCACTGTTTTGCAAGATTTTTCTACTCAGACTTCCTCGCGGTCTTCTAGCATGCATCCGCTACCCATTCTGTTCTTCTACTTTTATGCTCTGTGTGCCATGTCCATTCGCTGCACAATTATTCTTTTGTTCTTTTCAGTTGTTGCACTCTGATCCTTCTTGATGCATGAATCACCTTCAAAAACATCCACTGCAATCCCAGCAATAAAAACAACCCCATCTCTTCTCTGTACTATGTATTTATAGATTTTGTGCACCTTGTGCATGCAATGTGCACAATACCTCTGCATACTCACACCATGTCGTTATCCTCCACAAATCGAGTGCTCTATCTGATCATCATCATGACTCTTCAGCTTCTCTGACTGTTTTATCCACTCGTTCAACATCACTAAATGTTATGCTAAGATTCCTCAGCCTCTCTGGCCGTTGAGACTCTTCGTCTTCTCTATGACAGTCGAGCTAACCTTTTTTGTTCCAGTTATAAGCTTCAATGCTCATGCAGCTGTCAATCGCCTCCACAAGCATCTTCATCCCTCTTGAAGATTCCCAAAGACTCTTCATCTCCTCTGTCAATCACCCCGAAGTGTCTTCGAGTCCTCTGGTAGACACCATCAATGGTTCTGGCAGTTACACTGTGACGTGCAACAATAGCCCTCCGATCTCCTTCAGTTTCATCTCTACCGTTGGATTAGCTGTGATTTAAGCATTTCGCACTTTCGCAATTCAGAGATTCTGCGATGAGGCATTTTGACTCTTCATGTTGCGAGCTCCGAAAAGGAGCTTGGCTGCTCTAACTCCCTCCTCTATGTGACCACAGACAGTGACCACCGGTTATAACCATATTTCACCTTTTCGGTATTTCGGCATTCGTATGATCCCATGTTTTGACACTCCCAGATGCGATCCCTTAAATTCCTTGGCAAGTCTTATCTGCACTAGGTCCTTCCTCCACGTGACCACACACGGTGACCACAGGCTGCACTATAAGGTGCTGCAAACTTATGGTCTTCACTGGCCCTGATCGACAGTCCACAATCTCGATAAATCAATGGTCTAGATATTTTCACGATCTCGCATCTCGCTGTTCCTTAGATGGAGGCTCTCATTACTCCAAGTCACGATACGTGAAGCTCCGATATGGAGCTTAGATCAATGGTCCAGAACTCTTGGTGATCTGACGGTCCAGATATTATCATGAGTTCGCTTCTCGCGATTCCTGTGATGGAGGTTCTTGTCACTCCAAGTCACGATAGGCGAAGCTCTGAGATGGAGCTCAGATCAATGGTCCTCATTCTTGGTGATATGATGGTTCTGATATTTTCATGATCTCGCATCTCACTGATCCTTAGATGGAGATTCTTGTCACTCCAATTCGCGATAGAAAAAGATCTGAGATTGAGTCTTTGTGGTGCTTTGATCTTTCGCCACGCGTCCTCTTGATCAACGGTCCATGACTGTCCCCGATGGATGGTCAGGCTTCCTTCACAGCTTTGGAGAATTGGATGACTCTTGGACTTATCCACCTTGCAGCTTCACCATATGTAACGGCTATTGAGCCTTCGTAGATACCCCATATCCTATGGCCCAAATCTTCTCGCGATTTCACCACTTCGCAATTTCCCTGCTTTGCGATTTTGTCCACCTTCACGATTTTTCCACTTTGCCGTGTAATGAACGTGCAGGTCCTCCCTCATCCAAAAATGGATGTACCCCACTCTTAGATCGGACGCCCGAGATCTATTATCGTCTACTGCATGCTAATCCTCTCGGAATTCATATCTGACAGTCATCGGGGATTCTGAATAAGATCCAACGTTCACTGTTGCTCCTCCTCTTCCATTATCACTGTTCTTTCCATTGTTGTTCTTGCCGTCAATGACAAGCTTACTCTCAACTGTAAACCTTCCAACAATCTACCCCCTTTGGAATTGATGGCAACCCTGAATGGATGCGTTAATATGTTTGGACCTCCAACTGTAGCATCCGATCCAAACCACTCATTTTCTCCCCCTTTGACATCAATGTCAAAGAAAACACGCTCCCCCTGAGATATTGCAGTAATCTTATGAGGTATCAGATA
Organism: Picea engelmannii; assembly: GCA_009831015.1. Taxonomy (NCBI): domain Eukaryota; kingdom Viridiplantae; phylum Streptophyta; class Pinopsida; order Pinales; family Pinaceae; genus Picea; species Picea engelmannii. Next base: position 1,960,793 of record ML778098.1, on the reverse strand, counting down.
TGCACTCAATACAAGACTCCCCCTGACAGGATGGACTTTCTTACATGTGAGATGGGATAACACCCAACTTCTGTCTGAGATATTCAAATGGTGTCTTGGGTAGAGGTTTCGTAAAAATGTCTGCAATTTGTTCTGTGGTTGGAATGTAATGGACCTGAACAATCTGATTGGAGACCTGCTCTCTCAAACAATGATATTTTATGGGAATATGCTTGGTCTTGGAGTGGAAGATAGTATTTTTAGACACACTGATGGCACTAGTGTTATCACAATGAATTGGGATCGGTGCAGTGTATTTTACCTCCAAGTTTGCAAGTGTCTGAATCATCCATAATACCTGAGTGAAACAAGTAGCAATAGCAATGTATTCTACCTCTATGGTTGATAAAGAAATGGAACCTTTCTTTTTACTAAGATAGGATACTAAGGAATCACCCAGGAAGAATGCTCCTCCACTGGTGATTTTTCTCTCATCAACACAGTTTGCCCAATCTGCATCTGAATAAGCAGTCAACTGAAGATTTTGATTTTTGGGATACCACAGACCATAAGTCATTGTTTCTTTCAAATACATGAATATCCTCTTGACAACTTGCAAATGACTCTGTTTAGGTGCAGCCTGATATCTTCCTACCATTCCTACAACATGCATTATGTCTGGAAGAGATGCTATGATGTACAACAGGCTTCCTATCATTGATCGATACGAGCTTTGATCAACATCAGGTGAATCATCATCCTTTCTTAATTTACATCTAGTTACCATAGGTGTACCCACAGGTTTGGAATCTTCCATTTGAAACCTTTTCATCATTTCTCTTAGATATTTTTCTTGAGAAATGAACATCCCTTCGTGCCTCTGAGTAATTTGTAGACCAAGAAAAAATGACAGTTCTCCTATCATAGACATTTCAAATTCAGACTCCATGGCAGAAGCAAACCGTTGTACCAATGAATCCTTATTACATCCAAAGATGATGTCATCTACTTAGACCAGTATGATGAGAAAATTATTATCCTCTGTTTTAATATACAGATTGTAGTCAGTTGTTCCTCTCTTGAACCCATTGTCTTTGAGATACGTATCCAATATGTGATACCAGGCTCAAGGGGCCTGTTTTAAACCATATAAAGCTTTCTTCAGCTTGCATACTAAGTCAGGGTTATCAGACAGTTTGAAACCCTCTGGTTGTTCCATATAGACTTCTTCACTTAAATCTCCATTTAGAAAGGCTAACTTGACTTCCATTTGGTAGACTTTAAACCTTTTATGACAAGCATAGGCAAGAAAGATTTTGATAGTTTCTAATCTTGCTATGGGTGCAAATGTTTCACCAAAATCCAGTCCTTCTATCTGAGCATAGCCTTTACAGACTAACCTTGCTTTGTTCCTGATAACTTGTCCTTTCTCATTTAACTTATTCTTAAAGATCCATTTGGAGCCAATGACGTTTTTACCTTCAGGTCTTTGAACCATCTCCCATGTATTGTTTTTCTCAATCTGATCAAGTTCATCATTCATTTCTTTAACCCAATAATCATCTTTGCTGGCTTCTTTGAAATTCTTGGGTTCTAGCATGGATATGAAAGCTATATGAGATTGTTTGGTGGTTTTGATTAGCTTTCTCCTAGTTTGTACACTTTTGTTTTTTTCTCCAATTATTTGACTTGCAGGATGATTCTTTTGAATGATTTTGGAGGAGGAATTTGTAGTTGACTGCTGATTTGAGCCTGTCTGAGTGTCCGAGTCTTCATCTGATTCAGAGTCTTTGTTTTCTGATTCTTGGACCTATTCATCTTCAGCTTTAGTTGTCTTCTCTAGAGGACTCATTACTGTATACCTCTCTTGTTGGGATTCCTTCATCAATTTTTACATCAATACAGTCAACCATTTTATGCAACCTCTTATTATAGCATCTATATCCTTTACTGTTTGTAGCATACCCTAAGAATATACCTTCATCATCCCTGTCATCATATTTGTCGAGGTTCTCATGATTATTCTTTATGTAGCATTTACTCCCAAACACTCTGAAGTGTTTGATTGAGGCAGGTCTTCCAAATCATAACTCATAAGGTGTTTTGTCACTTTGTGGTCTGTGGTGGGATTTGTTAAGCACATGAACTGTTGTGTGTATTGTTTCTACCCAGTAGGTTTGACCAATGTTCTTCTCATTCATCATTGACCTGGCCATTTCCTGCACTGTTCTATTTTGCCTCTCAACAACTCCATTTTGTTGTGGAGTTCTTGGGATTGTGTATTCTCTCTTGATCCCATGTTCATTGCAGAATTCCTTGAAGTCTCTTGAAATAAACTCTCCTCCCTGATCTGATTTTACTGCCTTTAACCTGTTTGTGTTTCTGTTAAAGCCTTAAATATTTTAAACTTCTCAAATGCTTCATATTTTTCTTTGAGAAAGGCAACCCAAGTAAGTCTAGAGTAATCATCGATAATCAGCATGAAGTAGTTTTCTTTCCCTGTGCCTTCTTGTCTTGATGGTCCACATAAATCCATATGAACTAGTTGGAGTGGTTTCTCTGTTGAAGTAAAGCTCTTGGACTTAAACTGTGTCCTATTTTGCTTCCCTACTTGACAGGGTTTACACATTGAATCTTGGGGCTTTGATATTCTAGAAAGATCTTTTACTGCCTCGACGTTTTTGAGTTTGATTAAGTGGTCAAAGTTTAGATGTCCAAGTCTCCTATGCCATAACCAAATTTCATCATGTTTTCTTAGATGACATTATTCTCTATTTTCTTTCAGCACATATACATTATTTTTTGTCCTTATAATGCCTTTGGCCACCACTTGTCCTGAGTTTATAGACTTTATCTTGCAGTCCTTGGACGTGAACAACACTTCGCATCCTCTGTCACACATTTGACTTACACTGAGCAAATTATGTTTCAGCCCGTCCACAAGTAGAACATCTTGGGATTTTCCTTTTCCATTACTTAATCTCACCATCCCTTTGCCCTTTATTTTCCCTGGAGCATCATTTCCAAAGGTTATGTTTCTTGATTTGCTTTAACTTAGAGATAGAAACTTGCCTTTGTATCCTGTCATGTGTTTGGAGCATCCACTGTCTATATACCAAGGTTTTTTTTTTCATTGAGCAGACAACACTAATCCACACTTGTCACTTTCCTTCTTCTTCCAAAACTTGACATTTTCAGCAGGAGATTTTGAATCTGGTTCATATTCCCTTAAATGGTAGCCAATATATTTGTGTCCATAGTTAAGACAGATGTAGCATTCAATATCATTGTTCAACATGTTAAGCTTATTGGTGCAGCGTTGTCTACTCATTGACTGTTGATTATTTCTTGACCTCTTTAATTGCATGTCCTTGGACTTAATTTGGCAATTGGCAATCAGTGAAGGTTTGTTACTTGGCTGCATCATTCTTTGTTGTGGCAAGTATTTATTCCTTTGAAATCTTAATTGCTCATGTCTAAATCTTAAGGAACAATTTAGAGCTTTGTGACCAAAGTTAGCACAGTAGAAACAATAGCCATAGAAGAATTCTTTGTACCTGGAAAATGGTTGTCTTCTTTGAGAAAATTGATTTCTTCCAGGCTAATAATGTCGTTCAGCAGTGAGCACATTACTTCTTTGTTCTACAGATTCAGATCTGGCATCTTTTACCTTACTCGATCTGGGCGGCTAATTGTCTTCCTTTGTTTCTGCAGGATTGTTATTGTCATTGGTTGTACTTTTGACAAACTTGATGGGTTCTTCGTTTCATGGCTTACCACTGATTGATCCCTCTTCATACCCCAAGCCCGTTTTCAGCTTTGGATTCCTTTGCTGATTCAGAATGGTGGCCAATCCTTCTGAGTCTTTGATACTTGACATATTATGATTATACAAGGCTTGAAACTTCTCCATTTCTTTCCTCGTTTTCACTACTTCTTGTTCTAATGCTTCACATCTTGCCTTCTTTTATGATAGCTGTTGTTTCATAATCTCTTTGATTTTATTTTCCTCTTCCAATTCTACTTTTAGTAGGACAAGGTCTTCATCAGGTTCTTTACTGTCTTTCTCGAACTGTATCAAAAATTGTCTTTGCTTTCTGTTCTTGATTCTTAGTCTGTCAATCTCTTCCAGTGCACTGATCAGTTCTCCTTCCATGTCAACCACAGCTTCTTCTTCATCACTCCCTATTCTTTTATTATCATAATCCTCTTTGGCCATAAGTATGAAGTCATTTAGTTTATCTTCAATAGAGGATTCATTTTCTTCATTATCTGAAGGATCATCATCATTGTTTACGCACATACTTTTCTTCCTAAAATTTTTCTCTTTAAAGAAATTTTTGTGTTTGTACTTCTCCTCATCATCACATGTCTGATCCTTTCCTTTGTCGGGACATTTATTTGAAAAATGACCTATCCTACCATAGTTGAAACATTTGAAAGGAAGTTTACTTTTGTATTTGCCTGATCCCTTCTTCAGTCTCTTCACAAATTTTTCTTCAATTTCATCGGGCTCAGAATCCTCATTCTTGTCTTCTTTAAATGATGCTTCTCTGGAGGTAGGTTTATATTTAACTATTCTCATTTCATATGCAG